>WBMV01000785.1:1263428-1298817 GCA_013396655.1 Campylorhamphus procurvoides
GCCGGCGGCGAGGGCCCGGGCCCGTCCGCTTGCAGCGGCACGGGCACGGCGGAGGGCTGCGTTCTTCGCCTGCCGTCTGGGTTCCAACTCTTTTCCGACTTTTTTAACCCGAGGTGAACGCAGCCGCTGACTGCCGGTGTCTCTGGGGAGCGGGGGCCCTGGTGCGGCAGGACCCCCTGCCCGGCGTCTCCTGCGGGAACCCGCCCCTCGGCCCCGCGTCCCGCGGGAGCGGCGAACCGGCAGAGCGGGCACGGGAACCTCGGCCCGCGCTGCTTTAAGCCGTGCCGTGTGAGGCTGTCACTAACTTACTCCTCCGAAGATGTGGAAAAGCGGAGCCCTTGTTATAGTTATTTCCTCAGCTCTGTGAATCAGTGGGCATGGGAGGGGATGTGTAAGCCTGAGCTGTCCTTTTTCTAAATGCACACTGGAATGGAAGCATTTGTAGTTGATCCAGGTAAAGCAGTGAAATTAAGCAGTAGCAACCAACCCCAAATCCCTTTTCAAGAACTTACGTGGTAAATGTGCTGCTTGATCTGATGAAAAATTGGAGCAGTGCTACAAACCCCAAGGACTCAAAAATCATGAGTCAGACCATCAAGTAAATTAGGTTATAATAAAAGATTATACTGTGGTTTTGTCGGTCGGTTGGATTTTGATTTCTTCCTGCTTAGTCTTTGTGTGTATGCTTGCCAGTTGATACTTCATTGTCAGAAATGCATGGAGAACCAAAACCAGCAGTGCTACTGTAAGAGATCACTTTCCCAAAGCACGTTTTTTATCCCCAGCTTCTGGTGTTCTTCCTCACTTTTGCACAGCTGCTCTCTCAGAGCCTTCTCTGTGAACTGTAATCTCATTTCGTTTTTTCCTGTAACTGGGTGGTTTTTTTTTCCCAACTGTGGTGATGCCATAGGAGTGGTGATGAGTGTTCTCTCTTCCTGTTTAAAAAAAGATGGGGCAAGCTCCCCTGGTAACAATAATGTGTCTGATTGCCACACTACTGCTGGCTGACTGTTTTTCCCAAGAAGGTGGAGACAGGAACATGGGAAATCCGAAGGAGTTTTCAGTATTTCAAGGGAACGTGGAGTGCCTCACATCATTGAAGGCCAGACTATAAACTTGCAGCATCTATTTGGATGCACAGAAGCAAGACTGTATTGCATATCTGAAGGGTGTTTAAGGAAATCATTTGTTTCCACTAAGCATATATAGTTTCAGTCAGGTTTTTATTTTGCGGGGTGGTTACTTAGAGCATTTTAAACATCAATCTATTTTAATCTTACATAGCACGCAGAGAAAGGCACGTTTCATTTCTAGATAGTTTACGTTTGTTGTAATATTCCTATGGATTGAAATTCCATGTTTCCATAAAATGGTTCTACCATAAACATAATGGAACTATTACAGTAAACTGCTATCATGCTTTCTCTGATAAAGATGCTGTAAACATGTTTCAAACAGCACACATCTCAAACCTGCAGCAATAAAGCTTGCTTCCTTGTATGGGAGGCTTTGGGGGGAAAATTTCCAATTTTGTAAATTTTTATTTTTTTTTCCTAAAAGAGTACACTCAAAGATGGAACCGTTATTAATGGCACAATCTCAATTAGATACTAAAAATACATTTCAAACACAATTTTTTGTAATTTTGTGATTCACATGAATCAAAAGTGTTTTGAAACTCAGCTGTGGGCACAATACAATATTCTACTTAGCAATGAGAATCCTTGCAGGAACTTCCTGTCTTGCAACTGGCAGATACTGTGACTTCCTGCTAATTTATTTCTGATTTTCTTCTGGTTTCAAAGGTGAAATATTTAGCATTCTCTAAACTGATGTTTTGATTAAGTTGATTAATATGATCCTGTACAAGAATGCTCAAGAATCAGTTCACTTTGTCAGATGGTGGTATAGCTCTACTTATTGCACCTGAAGAATGAGACACAATCATTAATCTAGGTGTGTGGGTTTTTTTTATTTTAATTCCTTAAATATATTCAATGTAAAAATTATTTTTGTAGTGGCAATTCAATAAAATGAATTGGTTTGTAATTTATCACAAGTAATTTCAAATCATTTCAGTCTCCTTAAGGTTTTAATGAATGTCTTTATTAGGAATAAAATGTGTATTCAGTTGTCAGCTGAAAATGTGAGATTCATCTTGCGACTTTTATTTGTCTGCGTGGAAGAGGTAAGGGGCGAAGGACTTACTGCTTCTTCACCTATGGCAGCCCTTTGACGTCTTCAGGCAGTCTAGTGCTTTAGTATGCGAATCAGAGATCTTGCTAGCAGTTTCTCTCCCTTCACCTGAATATCATGAAGAGGACAGAAAATCTGCCCTGAATCTGTCTTGATTTTGAAATCCTGTTTGTTTGTTTACCTCTGCCCAGGTTAGAAAGGTTGAAGAACACAGTCCTGGAGTACTGGTTTTCTTTTGCTGAGCAGCAGTTGGTTTGTGGGCTTTCCAGGTTTGATTTTTTTGAGCTGAATTAAATGATCAGGTGTTTTCAGTGCAAGTGGTTTATTTCAGAAATATATGTGTGCCCTGCCTGTGCAAACAAGGCGTGTGTCACTGTTCAGATACCTCAGACAAATGACTACTTTGTGTCCCAAGCACTGCGTTTTAGGGCCTTGTTTTTCTTCATGCATTCTGTGCCTCTTTTCTTTCTCTTGTTACAAACTACAATTTAGATGTTCTGACTGGAAATCTCCCCTTCCTCCCTATGACCTGGAAAAGTTACCTCTGGCAGTTTTCAGTACAGCTGCTGAAGTGTGCTCACTTTTTGGTGTAGGTACAGGGGTGACTCCTTAGCTAGAGGCAAGATATGCTCAGCATGGAGTAGGGCAAATATGGTTAAAAATAATGATTTTTTTACATTGCATTTACTGTTTTCCTATATCCAATGTCTCTTCAGTTGTGCTTTACAAAAGCTAATTTATATGCCAATGCTATTGCTCTGCTGTAACATTTTGATAGCTGTGGACCTTTTGAAAAGAGAAATGGTGAGGCAACAGTTAGTGCTAAAGCAAAATGAAGGCAAAGTATGTTGTTAGGAAGCCATATAACATAGAAGTATACATCTATGTAAGTGAAATAGTCTATATTCTGAATTTCTATATTTTTGTCATTTTCACACATGTATGCATTCCAAACTCATTAGCTTTTGTGACTTTTGTGACTAACATTACACTTGAAAATGCTAAGTTAACGTGGAATAATAATGATGAGGCAGCAGTCAGCTCTGTGTTACAAAATACATTTACTTGATGAAGTGGGACTAAAGCATTTCTCATATGCTACAACTGAATGTAGAGCCAGTGTACATTTGTCCCAACCTGCTTATTCACCATTCCTTGAAATGGTTCTATGTGTCTGTGAATGTCTCTGAGGAAAGAGGTGGTCAGAAGTGGACATGAAGTGTAGCAGAAGTCTGAGTCAGTGGCAGAAGAATTATATATAGATATATTAGGGAGGTTAGGTTGCATAATTCTGATTGGTGTGGTATTCACATCTTAAAAGCCATAATAGGATCAGTGGAAGTTAAGTATTGCAATCCAGATTAGTCAGTCATTGCAGAATTTAAGTGACCAATTCATAGCTCTAACTCCTAAATATGAAAATTTTGAACTCTGCCTCCACAAAACACAGTGGTGGTTATATTTGTATGCAGATGCAAATTATAAGTTTACAAAAAATGGAGGTCTGATGGATGTTCTGCCATTTTGAGGAAAATTATTAGAGGTCATTTGGAAATTTCTTCTGTGGTAGCTTTCATTCACCATCCTAGTGTGAGTTAAACACTTAGTGGTCATTATGAACATCTTAATAAGGATTTAGCTTAACCGAGCTGATTAAATCTATATTAGTATATCAGCAAAGTCAATCTTTGTTAAGTTCTGAACAGGAATCTTATTACTGCATACAGGATAAAAATGTTGTTTGTTCTACTTGATGCTACTGTCTCAAAAAAAAAAAAAAGTATTCCAGCGATATACAAAACAATGTTAGAGTCTAATCTGTATCAATTCTGATGTATTTGAGATGTATCTAACTCATCAGCATATCAAAGTTTCATAAATTATTCCAGTTACTGATTTGCAGTAACCTAAAACTATCTACACTGGATGGAAAAATGCTAGCAATTGCTGCTGTGTTGGAAAAATGGAGACCTGGGTGGGAGGATGTGGGACAAATCTTGCGTATTTTCAGATGTATGAGCTGTTGGATCTTTGATGTGGCAGATGTGGCTGATGAGCAGAGCAATTGCAGTGGTGATCTGCAGTTGTTCAGGAAGTTTATTCTGTCATTTTTAAGTAGGCTCACAGGATGTTTTGGAATAAGTATGTTTGATTTTGGTGATACCTTCTATGCTTCAAGGTATGGCCAGCTAGGGCAGCATTGCCGTGGAAAGAAGCAGCCTCACCTTCTACTCTATTGCCTTCCCTATCTTGTACCTTCGGTGGCCTAAATATTTGTGTGTTGGGCAATGAACTGCATTGGGAAATTAATCCAGATTAAAACTAGTGGGGGGGAAAAACCCCCGATTAATCTTTCTGTATTTCCAGTTAACCATGCAACCCATGCTTGCCCAAGAATTGATAGCATGGAGAGGGGAGCAAGCAGATGGTGACAGTGCAAAATTGCTTTTTATGGAGGCATTTTCCCCAACATATAGTGTGGCTTGGTAGAATATCACAAAATTTAGGCAAATGCAAGGAAGAAAAAGACAGTTTAAGTACACTGAAAATGACTGCAATCTTATTCACAAATGGTTAAGAAGTAAATATTCTGTGAAGAACATGCAAAAATCTTACTTAGAATTTTGTTCTTAATTTAAGTTTTCGTATATTTCTTTTTTCGGACTTTTTGGCTAGTAATTATCAGTAGTCAACTAGAAAATCCTCCCAGGATCCTCCCAAGGGAAAGTCCCAAATATATTCAGAAATTACAATGGTACCTGCTGGCCAGCAACAGGGGACAGATCCATTGCAGTCATTTCAGCCTATATAAAATAGGAACTGGAGACACATTTCTGTACCATATGCAGAAATGTGCTGTCTAGGGGAAACTGTGGTCTAATGCACTGAACACAAGAATGACCCATCAGCAGTTCTGGTTCTCCTCCCAGCCCTGCCAACCCTGTGTTGTGCAGTCTTTGGCAATTCATTTTAAAAATTTGCAGGGTATGGTACGATGGAACAAGAGCTTGCAATGTAGTTGAAGAGATTTCAGCTGCGGACAGTTTAATGCAGACTTTTAATTCATTTCAGGACACAGCTGGGAGATTAGTTTCAACTTACCACTGCAGAGAGTTAAAGCAAACCTGTTTCTTTTGCAGTAAAATGAACAAGGAGCATTTACACAATCATTTAATATGTTCAGTCATGAGGAAGTAGATTCCTGCAGTGTTTGATTTCCCTGGAAGGACAGTTCTTATTCCACCCTGATTTCTCTCACTTCCAGAAATGAAAATGGAAATATCCACTCTATTTTTAAAGCTTCCTCAGATAGTGAAATGGATACGTGACTCAAGCTTTTCTGTTCCAAGAGAAGCTGAAAGGAATCAGGAATGGATATGCAAGGTCTGAATGGTGTGTTAGCTCAAGCACAAGTGAGTGTTGCTCTTAGTCTTTGCTTTAGAGAATGGACTGCACAGTAACAGGACTGCAAAGAGGGACATTGCCTTACACCAGTTCAGGTGCCCAGTTACTCCAATATCCTTTTCCACCGTATTTATTTTTGCCATGTCATCAAAAGAATTTAGTTTAAAGGAACTGTCTTTCTGCTTGCTTATTGTCCTACAAATGGGCTTGTGCTACAAACCAGTGTGACGATTGCCGTGTATTCTAGGAGCCATACAGAGTTGTGCTGAATTAACTGGTTGTACCATCAAACAAATTCCCTTTAATCATTATACATGCATGCTGCCTCTTATAGAAAAGTTTTAACTTGGGGAAGGACAGCAAAAATGTAAAACACCATTATAAACTAATTTAAAAATCAGTCATCCATCGTAGATGGTACTACTGCATGTTTTCATTCCTACTTCTTTACTATGGACCACATTCATCCTTTTAATTAAAAAAAAAACCCTCTGTATTTAATTTAAAGTGATGGATATTATGAATATTATTTTAGAATTGTAGTGATGCCTTAGTCTGCTTCAGATCTGGGCTATTTTTAATTCCAATTGCCTAAGAGATTTTTTCCAAGGTCTTGAAGCAAGAAGTCCTCTTGCTTACTTCCCTGATTCTAGCTCATCATGTGCAACCTTAAAATTCACTGCTTCTAGTTACCAGCACTCAGACTGGGATGTATCTCTGGTTTAGTGACTAGCTTAGACCAGACACTCAACTTTTAAATGGTTAAATGAACCCTACTTATGAGCACTTTCTATAGTGTAAAAAATGATCAGTCTGGCAAATTGGCACAATACTCTAGGGTCTTTCAGATCCTGAATTGCTCTGATGTCTCTCAGCTGAGAAATAAAACAAGGTCCTGATTAGCAGTGTTTATTAAAAGCCCTGTGGCACTTTTTGCCTGAGCTGACTATAGATGGGTAATCACATCCACAGTTACATAACGAAGATAAACATTTCACAGCATTATAAACTCTCCTGCTGTGAAGCACAAGCCACCCACCAACTGCCTGATTTTAGGAAGAACCCTCTCCATTACATAAGTGTTCAGTATGGGGGTTTCTTGCACCTGCCTCTGAAGCATCTGGTACTTGTCACCTTCAAAAACAGGATTAAAGACTAGATGGACAACTAATCTGAGCCAATGTGGCAATTTTTATGCAACCAAAGGCTCTTTGTGACGGGGGGACGTGTCACAGCTCTCGCTGATGTATCTGCTGAGTTCCCAGGGCTATTTAAAATGTGTATGTTCTTCCTTAAAAATTCATTTTTAGGTTGCTTGGTACAAGGTAATATTGTAGGAATCACTGTACAAATGTGCGAGTGGGACTGTGTTCATACGTGTGATTGTGGGTGACTTTTAAGTACATTTCTGTTCATGAAGAAGCAATGAATTGCTAGCAGAGAAAGTGGGAGTGCTATTACATAAGCTGGAGCTATCCAGGATATCTTTAACTCATTCTCATATGCTTTGTGCATTTTTCCTCACAGAAAGTGCAGAACAGGTGTAACTATTTAACATCGTCTGTATCTCACCTTAGATTCAACTCCTCCCTAATGTTTTTAGTTAGCATGGATTCCTGATTGCTCCCACAGGCAGATCACACAAATGTTACCAAAATGGTTATAAAAGAATTTATACAAGAGATTTGTATCAAGGGACTTTATCAGTTACAGGAAGAAAAATTTTAGATACCTTCTACTGAAGTAACATCTTTGATTTCAAAGCAATCTTCAAATCCGAGGTAGAAAAACTGTTATTTTTCATAAGGATGTATTAAGCTCTGGAATGGGAAATAGTTATGTTAAAATCAAAGAATTTTTTTTGTAGCCCATATTTAAATATCACTGATGTTTCAAAGAGTTAAGCTGATGCATAAAGCTAGTGGCATTCTTGACAACTTTGTGGCTTTAGGATAGCGTAACTTGCTGCTTGTATTAAAACACATCTAAGCATTTCCTAAAGTCTTGTAGTACACAGCAATAGGGTGGAATATTTTATTGTGGGACATTAACAATATAATCTCTAATTAAAACATAATGCTCTTTAAATAAAACAAATTGGCAGCATTAGATGCTGTATACATGTTTCTCAGTAATGATATTTAGTATTTTAAACATCAGATTGATCTGAAACTCTCCAACCAATAGACTGCTTGAAAAGCTCTCCAAATATTTTCATCCGTGGCTGTGGGTTGCAAATGTATTGGCTCTTTGTCTTTTTCCTGGTTGCACTGATTGCAACTGTCACTGAGTCACACAGCTTGCTTTGGGCCTGCGGCCAACTTGATTACAACAACTTGTGAACCATAAAAAGGTAGTCTCAGATCTCAGAGTGCACTGATTTATAAAGAAAAAGGACACACTAAATCATTCTGAAAAAGACTGAACTCAATAAATATTTTTGCATTGTTCTCACTACTTTCTCAAGAAAGAAATTAGGTATCAAGGTGAAATTAACTATTTTGAGACAGCACAGTCAACTACAAATGAAAAAGATGTTGAAGCTGTCTGTAGTCTGTCAGATGTTAAGGCAGTACATGTTAGTGCACAGATCACAGACACACAAATTTAGGGACAAATGTGCCAAAATAATTTATTAGTTCCTTTCTCTGTATTTCAGTTTTATCTCTTTCTAAGTAAAATGACTGCTCACCAGTTCTCTAGGAATATTTGAAGTCTCCAGGGTTATAACAATAAAACTAACAAGTTTCTTTATATAGTAACATTTACACAGATTGTCTTTTTACACTGGATGTTAAACATACCAAGTAGGAACGAATTGAGCTGTTGGCTTTTGAGGAGCCCTGTAAAGCACTATTATTAAAATAATATCACAACCTTTTTGGATGACTGATTAAAAGTTTTCTTCCTATCTTCCACAGCACAGTATGGCACATATAAATCATTTGGGGAAAAATACTTAAATTCCCAGTATTTTAACCCATGTATTTTATTTGCACTTATTCAGTGGGGGTGGGTATATAGATAACTTCTAAAGGGTTCAGTCCATCTAGTGAAACACCACTTCAACTTGAAGTTTTGAATAGATAAGTTAAAATAACTTAATAAAGTAATAAGAAGCAAAATATTAATTTAACTTATGTGGCTCTGCTGACAGAATTTCACTTCATTCTTGTTACTCCTGTCTTCAAAGTTATCCAGTTTTTCTGGTGTGTTATCCTCCTCTGTTGCAATCTCTTTGCTTTGTCCATCCATCTCCTAACTACAGATATTTTCAGTGGCATTTACATCCACTGAGATGCAAACAGGACTAATCTCAAGAGCAGTGCTGTAGGAATTCCACTTGCTGCCTCTTTCCTCTAAACAATTGATGAGAAACATCTGCACTCAGTAAGGTGACATGGAGACCACTGCTCTTGCATGTATTTTTAAATGAGATTTGAAGATGAATTTTTTTTTTAAATGGAAGAATTAGAGAAAGGAAAACTAATTTTTTTGGTCAAAGATATTAGAATCTTCATTCAAGGCCTTAGAGCTATTTTTGTCCATCAAAGTTCCCCCTGCTACTTCAGACTGCTAAAATTTGCAGGCAATTCACTACTCTATATAAGAGCAGATTAACAACTGCAGAACAATTAAGGGAAAATATACAGTATTAATATTCAGATTAAGTATAAAGAAGTGTGATCTAATTTTGATGCTTCATTTGATTTAGAATTCTGATTAGAAGGCATCAGAAAGCCTACAGCATCTCTCCCCTTTCATCCAAGTCTGATTAAAAAATGTGAAAGTAAAACTAAAAGCCTTTGTGAGAGAGGGTTGTCAGGTTCGTTGAGGTCCAGAAATTCAAATGTGTCTTGAAACAATAAGGGAGATACCACTCTTAGTTTCTGTTTAATCTGCAAATCACAAGGCTGCATCAGAATTAGCAACAATTTATATAATTCTTTACAGTTTCAGTATACCAGGCAAGACATAAAGAGTAACACCTCTTATCTGCTTTCTCTTATTTTTTAGATTGTAAACTATTTTGAGGTAGGGCTAGTTTTAAGATTATTCTGTTTCCATAGCGCTTAGAAAAATGGGCTCTTATTCTTAGTTGGCACTATTGTAGGAAACACCATTTCTGAAGAAGTATGGACAAAAACTGCCCTGTAGTCAATGAATCATGGATAATAGTAATGCTTTACATA
Source organism: Campylorhamphus procurvoides (assembly GCA_013396655.1). Taxonomy (NCBI): domain Eukaryota; kingdom Metazoa; phylum Chordata; class Aves; order Passeriformes; family Dendrocolaptidae; genus Campylorhamphus; species Campylorhamphus procurvoides. Next base: position 1,273,223 of record WBMV01000785.1, read on the forward strand.
TTTCTTCTTAGCCTCCACATTCTGTAAGGATAAAAAAAATTCTCCCACTGTAAATAACAAAGTACATGTATTTGCTATACAAAGAGCAGTGTTCAGTTAATGTAATGACTAAATCCAATTCACAAATATACAAAAAAATTTAGTAAGGTTTTAGAAACTATTTTTAATTCTTTCCATCACACACCAGCTGCAACATATATGATATGACATTCCTCCATCTCTGATCTGTATAAGAGGAGAAGGGAATTTTCAACCCTACTCTTGATTTTCTGAGATTGATTAAAATGCTTCAGCACAGCTGAATTGTGCAGGTGTAAATTGTCTGTGTGTGGGAGGAAGAGACAGAATTGCTTCTCCTCAGCCTGATCTGACTTATACTACAGCAAACAGCCTTTTCTCTTTTACAAAATGTGTGGTAGTTAAGAAGCATCCTGCTCCTCTTGTGATCTGGGGTACTGACAGAGTGTTTCCAGTTATTCATTCTAGATGGAAATGCAGACAAGTACAATGTGGAACACATGGTTGGGAAATGTGTTCTGGGTTTTTGGTGGAATTCTTCCATTGCTAAATCAATCTTCTAAATGCCTATGAAATACCCTTGTTTTTAAACTGTCTTTCATGCACACATTCATGGACACACATGCACGTATAGCCATGCACACAGACACAAGCTTGTGTACAAATATACATACATATGCACAAACATATCTCATGCATGAATCACAGAATAACAGAATTGTTAAGTTTGGAAGGGTTTGAGATAACAATTTACTGGAAGCAAACAGCAGTGGAATAAGAAATGCAAAGTAACAGCAACAATATTAATAACAAAGGTATACAGAAGAGAAGGCACTTTAAACACAAACCACCTTGACTCAGTTCTGTGGGGCTGCAGAAACGAAGAAAAGATGGCAAGTGCTCTTGCTTCCTGTCCCTGAGACAATGAAAAACAACGATGGATAATGCCCTCAAAAGTCTGGAGTGTCTGTGTTCTGTCACCTACTTTTCAGTACTGCTGGGCTCGGCTGTGCTTGGCAGTGTTCAGCTCAATTGGGCTTAGGCTCACTGCTGCCCTGTTCCTGAACTGTGCCACTGGGCTAGGCTGGGCTGTGGCTCAGTGCTCCTCCATTCCTGGACTGCACCATTCAGCTTGCCAGTGCTTTCCAGAGCCACATCCTGACTGTGTTCACTTCTTTTCTTGGAGCCATGTCCCAGCTGCATTTGCTGCCTGAAACCATGTTCCCTGAATGAGAAGGGACAGGCGGTGGTGGAAGAGGGACAGAGTCCACAGTGCTACCACAGTTGGCGACTTTACTGAAGGAGTGAACAAAATGGTGCGCTTATGGTGTGTCACCTTTTTCTTCCCTGCAAAACCACACCACCCAGCAATGACATAGGTGGTGTAGAACAGCAACCTAGCCATGTCCATATGGCTCTGAGCTCCACTCACCACCTCCCAGGACAAGGGACCACAGTAAGTCATCTAGTCCAACCTCCCTGCTCAAGCAGGGTCATCCTAGGCCACACGGCACAGGATTGCATCCATACAGTTCTTGGATATCTCCAGTGAGGGAGACTCTACAACCTCTCTGGGCAATCTGTTCCTGTGCTCAGTGACATGCACAGTAAACAAGTTCTTCAAATTAAAGTGGAACTTTGTGTGAATCAGTTTCTGCCCATTGCCTCTTGTCCTATTGTTCAGCACCACTGAGAAGAGCCTGGCTTCATCCTCTTGACACCCTCCTTCCAGACAAGGTCCTTTCTTAGTTTTGTCTTCTCAAGGCTGAACAGGCCCAGATGCCTTAGCCTCTCCTCATAAGAGAGATGCTTCAGTTGTTCTTGGAAATTTATATCTCAGTTGTTCCTGAAAAATTAAGCATTTATAAATTAATAAACCTTTTCAGCTCTTTTCCTTCCATGATATTATATCTCCTTGTCAGGCTCTGATGCTGCTGGTGTCAGAATGTCTATGGCTTTCAAAGATCTGGACTTCATTGCACTGTGCAATGAATATGCGCATAGAGAATAGTGCAATAAGGAGTGGAAGCTCAGTAGTGTTTACAGATAGAAATGGGAGACACCTACAACTATTATCAGTTCACTGTCTGGAGATGGATAGAGAGACTAGGCTGTGAGTGAGGCACCTAGACTATCAGAGGACTGAGGATATGTGTTATATATCTTTTTCTGCTGTGATCAGCCCAAGGTGGTACTGAGTCTCTGTGTTAAGAGCATGAATTGATTCCATATCTCTTAATTTTACTCTCATATATTAACCTCACATTATTCTCCTACTATTACTAGAAAATACGTACTGAAAATGTTGTGTATCTGTGACTGCTGGTACCATTATTTTGCTTGACTGGCTATGAATCAATTTCGAACAGTAAGAGTGGGCATGCTAAAAGTGGATTGGTAAAGCATTTTGGGAAATTAAGAAATTAAACCCCAAGACAACACCCAAGAGCAAAACTTTCTTGGAAGTCAATGGAGAGAGCAGCTAATTGACATATATTTTATAAAGAACTCAAATCCACCAAGTGTGCAAGATCAATGGTTAATGTAAAAGCAAATAACCTTTTTTTTTCAGTTATTTGACTAGAAAGAAACTTGCTGTGCACAGGACACATACTCCTGGAGAGCTGGAAAGGGCCATCCAGTGGAAAATACATTTCAGGGATGGTCTTTGGACTCTTGTCTTTTTAGATGCCCATCAGTGAAGTCTCAAGATACCATCTCTTGGTGATATGTCCTCCTGAATGAACATAGGAATTGCCTCTGTTAAAATAGCATATACCATCTGAGCAGCACTCCTATAATCACAGATCAGGTTTCAAAGCAGAGAAAGAAAGTCAGTTTATCTTCAGGAATGAGGAAGAGTTAAACAAAATAGTCATTCAGCACATTTGTCTATTTTATGTCCCCTAATCTCCTGAAACTATTGGAAAAAATTTGCTGTGCTGTGTTTCACAATATTAATGATCTGATAGGGTAAATGATACTTGTTAAAGTTTTTAAAAGTCCAGGAGTAGACAAAGTGGGACAAAGATGTAACAGAAAGAATTAAAGAAGGTGTTTTTCTTGAGCTGGTACTAAATTTCTTAGTATTTACAAGCTTTCAAAGATCAGCTGCTGTATTTTGAGGTGGAGAACTTGGATACGACATATAGCAGTAAGTTTTTGCTAGTTTTTATTAGTTTAGCAGTTATGTAGATAACATTGACTGTAACAGTTAACTTGCACTTTTAGGCAGTAATTGTTTATGGCCTACTATTCCTGTATGTATTTTCAAGTTTTCTGTCATATGAATCCTACTGTGAGGAATTTTCTGTCCTCTGCTGTATTAGTGATCTAATAAATGTTACAAATATTGAAACTACAAAATACATATATATTTTTACATATACACTTTCAGTTTTGCCTTTAGAAATGTTACTGTGTTTTATATGGCTTATAGAAGGTTTGGTATCAAATTTCTGCCCAGCATGTGAATGTAAAATTATATTACTGGAGACATGTTAGCTTATGACAGCCTTAAGTATATAAGAAACGTAGAGCAATTTAATTTTCCTAGATTGCAGGATATATGTTCTTTGATATCTTCTGCCAACCAGACAGTGCAAGGGACGTTTTCAGAGGAAAGACACTGTTCCTGGGAAAATACCGTTTTGCAATAATTTGCTAACAAAACACTATCTTGATCTCATGATTTAGGTACAAGTTAAAGTAGCCCTGGAGCAGTCTGACCTTGGGACCAGCAACTTCAAAACTTTGGGAATGCAAAAGGGGCAGCCTCTTACCACTATTAATCCTCCAAACATTTCAGCTGTATCCAGCTATGTTCAGCTAGATCAGGGTGTGTGTCCTTTAATCTTTCCACATCTCTTTTTCCTTTCTCCAATAAGTCAATGTTTTTATTTTATTTTCTATTAGTAACAAGAGTTGTAATCAACAGCTTTCAGGATTGGTGAGCAGCTGACATTTGCTTTGGGATTACCTCAAACTGTCAAAACATTACTATCTCCTATGTTGGCCATGACCATATTTCACTGTTCACATATATGCTAGTGACTGCATGGTGACTGCTTCTATTAAATGAAACGCATGGAAGAAGCTTTGCCAGCATCTTAATGAATCTTCTGAGAATGATTCTCTTGTGGTTCAGCTGTGTTGCTGAAGATCCCAGATCTTTCATTTTCAAATCTGCCACTTACATTTCCATAGACTTTAGTCATTAGCTCACAGGTAAGGTGAAGAAATATGCAGACCCAGATTTGGTGCATGCTCTTGCTTTCCAAATCCCACAAAGATTCTTCAAACCATAGAGACCACAGAAAATTTCTTATGCAAGTCTATTGTAAATGAAACTATTTACAATATTTACTATAAACTATTGTAAATGAAAAAAGTCAGATACAAAAAAAAAGCTGTAGTAAAATTATATACATTTATGCTTCACATATTCTCATGGGATTCAGAAACACAGAATAGATGCTGCTCTCAAATTACTCACAGTATTGCTATAGAAGTCATCCTGCTATTCTTAGAAACAGTTCTGAGAACATATCCTTTGCTGCACCATTGTGAATAAATCCTGCTTCATCTCAAAACCCACAGAGACTCAGAAGCCCTTTCTGTGCCACCTTCAGATTGATCAGGATACCCCATTCCATCATTTTGGGTGAATCACTAAATCTTTCCAAGTAGGATTGTTACTAACACATAACTACCAAGCAGATAACAAAAATGGTGCTATCTCTTATTGCTGAGCGAGTAATCACCAGCTGGAAAAAGCAGTAGCAAATACCAGGCCACACACAAAAGGCTGGAGAGTCAATATTAATCAGCTGATGTGATGAAGAACTGAGCTGGAGTATTTTTCTCTAGCTTCAAATAATTCTCTTTATCTTTAATATTACATGGGAGTCTCTTTACATAAATCATAGTTCTCAGGTTGCACCTCACAAAATGTGATCAGCATTTAAAATAAAATCCCTTTCCTGGCCAGTTTGACTGCAAAATATAGTTTAAGCAGAGATCCCTATACAGGGCAAGATTTTTTTACTCCCGTTTTGTATCAGTTTGAAAGATTTCTTTTTAGATTTCAAAACTGTCCCTGATTTGGCTTCACACTTTTCTGATTTTGTACTCAGTCTTCCCATCCATTTCCCAGTTTTAGATATTTCTCTTGCTTCTTTTCCTGCCCTTTTCTTCTGTGAATCATTCTTCTATGTATACTACACATTCTTTCTTCCAAGCACGTGTCTGGTAGCTCTTACATGGATACTAGAATTTGTGAAAATTGCAGTAATGCTCCCGAAAAAGCATATTAAAAAAGAATATTGACATTTTCATAATGGTATCACTGAAGATCTTATTTTTTATTTTAGATACACTTTCTCCGAAATATATTAGTGATTTATTATATTTAGTAAGATATAGAAATCTTTCAAGTTTTATAATGCAAAAATACATGAATAAACAAGTTCACAGCAATCAGAAAGAGGAGTTTGAATATCTTCAGAGAGAACAAAAATGTCCTCAAAGACTGGCAGGTCCATCAGACTGTCTGCATGAGAAAGCCTTCCCTAGTAAAAGCATGCAATCATATCACATAGAGTATTCCTATGAGGCATCTGCTTGGGGTTTATTTTGCCACTTCCACATTGTGCTATTTTGGCATGACCATCATTATGCTTTTGAGGTCTGAAGCAAACCTACAATAAAACACTGTTTTTTTAGTGTAGTTATAAAATACTCACAGCATGAAGTCCATGACTGCCTCCTCATACACCACAAGTTAGGAAATGGTGTGGGATCACATTTGCATGTTGCTATTTTCTTTATGTAATTTGAATTTTTTTTCAGCCTTTTTTGTTCAGCTTTTATTTTTTTTCATTTACAATCCTTGTATTTTCAGTAAAGAAGGGCAAGCTACCAGAAGCTAACACACAAAAAGCTATTCAAGATATATGAAGAGTAGGAAAAAAAGAGAGAAGTCTGAGAAGAATGGTGTTACGCTCCTTGAGAATACAGTAGGGAAACCCACTGATAAAATATAACTTGTGCCCATCCTTATTCTTCTCATTTGAAATGTGGTATTAGATGCTATCTGAGATTAGACAACACACAAACCCAAATCTACATATGCAACTAATTTAATCAAAGGGATTGGAGGGGTAACCAGAACAGATGAGATGCCAAAAACTACTTTGCCACATGAAAAAGTGGAGCTGGGAGTGGAGTGGGTAAAAAATTTAGTCCATATGGTTTCATTATTGATGTGCAATGCCTTTGTCATCTGCTAAGCACAGGGAGGTGCAACTTGAGGTGTGTTGTCCTAGTTGAGCTTTCTGATGGTTGCTTCCTCATATTTCTCTTTAAAGAATGCTAAATCACCAAGGACTACTGCATAACAACATTTTCTTATGAAAGTAAAGGCTGTGCCTCCAGTCCCCTCCAAATATAATTTAAGATAGAGTCTATAGAGAGAAGGACAAGAGAACATGGGGTGTTCCTTACTGTGCAGTAAGACCTTTTGCTTGCCTGATGCATCTAGAAGGGAGGCTTTAAGCAACATAATTTTTCTTTTGATCCTGGCAAAGATTCAGTAGTAAAACCACATTGTCCAGGCAAGGTCCCTTGGATCTAGGTAAGCTTCCTGTTGACCAGACATATGCATGAGGCCATGCTGAGCTTGCCTAGGGGAAGTGGTAGGAGTTACCCTGCTCAGGGAACTGGGCCAGGCAAGGTCTAGGAAATGGACCTTGCAGTTACAGAGACATATGATGAGATATTTTCCCACTGATCTTAACTGTTTACTGTATTGCAGATTCTCTTGGATTATAAAACAAGGATGATATTGGAAGACAGGGGCAGGCCCTTTGATGCAGTTCCCCTGGGATCAGGAAGGAAAAGTGAGCAGGAGGTACAGAACAGCCTAGAATTCATGTTTTAATCTTCCAAATAGCGCTTAAATAGTTGACACCCTTGCCATTAGGTCTTGTGAGCTACAACTTCAGTTTGGGTGTCATGCAGCACACTGACATTGCTGGCAGTCTTTTTGTTGGGATTGGATTTGGCACAGGATTGTGGGATGGAGGGGCCATGGGACCTGGACAGCATGTAGTACAGCACAAGTGTACAGTGAACAGCACAGAGTTCATCCTCTGAGTTGTCTCATTGTTCTCCTAGTGCTTTATCACATCTGTGTGGGACGTGTTTTTCCCCACTATGAGAAATAAATTTAACTCACAGTACTCTTATTACTCAAATGGGGTGAGGCATACATGTTTAATATCAGTGCTGTCATTTTTGGAAAGCTTTGCAGATTATGTTTCCTGCTGTGTTCAGAATTCTCATCTGTTCAATAAAACAGTTTCTACCCCTGTCCATTCCCCTAGGCAATCACAATTGACAATTTACAAATCAAAATACTGCAGATTTTTGAGCTTCTTCCTCTTAGAAAAGGCATATCTAGTGCCAGTACTAATAGACAGACAGTTTTAGTGCCAAGCTTGTGCTTGATCCAGTCACACATTTTGATCAAACTTTCAGAATTTAATAAAGCATTAAACACATTTCTTCCACTAATCATTTTTAGTGAATTATTCACTAAGTCTAAAGCACTAAGTGGCTACTGTATGTTGTGAAAGATAGCCTTCTCCTTTGCTGAGCCATAAGTATGAATATTGAAGGAGCCATCTAATTCGGACTCAGGCAGATAAGGTTGTTATAAAGATTTTTTTTTTTCAGGTGGGTCAATAGCTAACTTCTCCACTTATGGGTAAAAACATTTTAATCCACAAAAGGGTTAGGCATCCAATTGTTGTTTACATGATATTACCAGCAAATTTAACAAGATCAAGATTAGTTCTCAAACAAACCATTGGAAGTCTAAGCAAATGCACTTTTACCTCCCAGATTTTTATCACTTCTGTGTTATTGATTACCAACAAGTTCCAGTCCATGAAAAAGCAAGTATCTGTCATTTAGCCCTCTTAGGAAGGTGCTTCTATATAAGCTGCAATTTGAACGTCCTTACTTCAGCAAAAACTGTATGAGTAGCTCTCATTAGTGCAGGGAACTATACTGTCTTTAGAGAAGTCTAATCAATTGCCAATATTTAATTTCCAAATCAAAGCTGTTTATTAGACATTCAAGAACATATCTATATGCATGAAAGTCTAAATTTTAAAGGAACTCAAGTAAGTTAGAAATAACCCCATTTATTAGGAAGGAAAATAAGCAAACCCCCAAAATCACAAGTAAAAATGTGCTCTGAAATTAATTCTAAGTTTGCAAGGAAATTTAAATATTGCCTATAATTTCATGCAAAATAGTTAAAGTATTACCATTATTATTCTACATGTTTGCCCTTGCTCTGCATGGGTCTAATGACAGTCAGGCCTCAGCTGATCAGAATAATTAAATCAAATGGTGATAATACAGCAAATAAACATTGCAAAGCAAATAATATGATTTCTTTCATTAACTCTGCATGGCATATTCTCTGGCTGAGTATAAGAATGTCAACAAAATGCATAACGTTACACCTTATGCAGATATTACACATGCTTAATGAACTGAAACCTGATCATTTACTTAACAATTTTCTTTCTTTATAAAAGTCTTTAACTATATTTGAGTATATTGAAATATACAGTAAATATTTTCAGAGTTTTATATCCACATCTCATGCAGCAAGCAGGGAATAACTCTGTGTGTCATATTATTATCCTGGAATTCCTGCTTCCCAGCAGAGATTGATCAGATTGGTTGTACCGATAAGGCTGAAGTTTTATGAATTTAGGGATCCATTTGTGGATTTGTGTGTATTTACCAGTTTCCATCTTAATGTACGTGTGTGTTTCTGGATACACACATGCACATATACAATAGGAGATGGAGAAGAATGTTATAAAGTAACTAGAAAATAAGTAACTTTATAGGACACCTGCTGCATACAAAGAGACTATTACCTAAAACACCACAGAAAAGCTGCATCTATGGCTTTGCCATAATGGAGGAGGCTTTGGTGACTGTATGTTTTCTACAATGAGGATAGGAATGTTCAAATAAGCCTCCTTAAAGTAGAGTTGGACAACCTCATTAAAGGAGTTTGTGTGCTGTAGAAAGTTTATCCTCACCATTAACCTGAATTAGCCTATTTTTAGTGCCGAGGAAAAGAAACTAAATCTAACTGTATCAAGTTTGGAATAACAGCTCTTCCCACTTAGGCACAGACAATAAAGCCTTGAAGGTAGCACAGTTACTAAGGGTTTCAGAAAGTGCATCATTTCAGTTAAAGGATAGAAATTAGGTTAACTGATTTTATTAATAAATGAAAACAATTTCAGGCTGGTAATATATAAAAAAGCCCCAAAACCCATTTCAGAATTTCACAGTACAAACGGTTGTATTTTATAACTGAACACAAATATATTGTCAGTTATTACCTGGCCAGTTATGTTCTTTCTGAGATGGAGCTTTACAATCACACTGCCCCACAGGAAAAGTGATAGAGAAATAAAGGTTTTTCTTACTCTGATGCCTGTCAGAGTCTCCACCTTAGTCACTCCTCTTTCCTAAGGAGCAGCATCTGGCTGCTAGTGCATTAGCACTTCTCTTAATACTGTTTTGAAGTGTTCAAGAAATACATCCTACAGAAACTGCTGTTGGTAACAGGTTTATTTCTAAACAGTACTTTTCTCCAACAAAAGTCAAAGAACTGAGCTAGGTTTGGTAGTTCTGTAACCACAATAACCTGTGCATATCCATGCTGCTCTAAGTCAGTAGAGGCTGGCTTTTTTCCAGTAACCCAACTTTTGTCAGGTCTGAGATCACAGACATTTGGGTATTCTTGGTGCTCAGAAACATTTTGCCCATGAAAGAAATAATAATACATACGTACATACTACTACTGCTCCTACTACTGAAATAGGCAAATGTAAAACATGCATATATGACAAAAGATTTCCAGAACTGGTTCCTGAGATGCATGGAGTTACAACTCTGAAAAGGCTGGAAGCTTGAATCTGGTCTCAAGAGCTTCCTTGGTGTTTTCCTTGCTGGGACACCTTGCTTGGTGTCCTTCCGGACACCAGTAATATTTTCTTCTGTACAATGTATATTTTCTTCTCAGTCCTGGATATTTTTATGAACCTAGTACCTCATAGTGCTGTTTCTGTATCCCTGAACCTACACTATTAGCAGTATTTTATTCTATGGTTGTAAGATTTAGTTTAGAATATTTGTACAGCTCCTTCAGGTTTTTGTGCAAAAGGCATAGTGGAGATAGAAGTTACGTTCAAAAATGAAACTTTTATGATGATCCTTTGTTACTGCAAAACATGATTTAATTCTTCCTATTTTGTGAGTCAATTGAAAAGAGGAAGCTAAGTTCTGACTTATCTACTGACTACCAGAAACATTTACAACTCAGAAATTATGCTACTAACACAAAATTAGTGAACATGTTCAAATTTTTTCAAAACAAGCTCTTGCTAAAGCAAAGTTAGCACTAGTAACTGATTTGAAATGGGTTCCTTTTTTTTTCTTTTTCCCCATAAACATATGATTGTTTCTAAACTGTAATTAATAGGATCTTTGGCCCAAAGCAACATGATAAAAAATGATGCTGTAAAACAAGTAACAGTATAAAACCCTTTGCTTGTGTGTGAATTTTTATGTTTTATCCCATAGAGCATGTAATATAACCAGAACTTGCCCTAGCTTTTCTTCTTCAAGTTCTGTTTGCCGTTGCTCTCTGTGGTGAGTAATAGTTTGCATTGAAACTATCTGAGTGCAGTGAGTGTAAAGTAACCTCTCCACATTAAGGGTCATTTTATACCCAGTTTAGACTGCATTTCTGCAATTTCTATGCGAGAAGAATGAGTGAAGCCCTTCAACTGTAAAAAGGGATGATTCAGCAAACTATTGCTTATATGAGTCACCCTCACTTTACTGAGCAGATTTTTGATCTAAATGGCTCTCTACACTATCCTGAGAAAGCATCCTGAAGGATAGCTGTAAGTAAAGTAATTCTGATCCATTGCATCCTTACTTATATGTAGCAAAAAGCTACATATTACCTACAGTCAGCTTGTCTGGATCTAACTGGTAATTTAAAAACTGTTCAGATTTGTCTGGCTACAATGAAAACTGTATTTTCAGGTTTGCTGTCCACATACATAAACCCAGCATTGGCCAGTAAGTCTGCAGCACCAAATGATTTTATTTAGCAAACCACTGATTTATCCCTGGGACAATGCTCATTCCTATCAACCAATTTCAGCAGTTAGGCTGGTGACCTAGGCATAGAAATCCCAGTTGAAGGACTTGTTCTACAACTCATGCATGAAAGCATGAAAGGACAGGAAAGCCAAAACAAAACATTCAGAAGGTGTTTTAAATGCTTTTAAAGGGTCAAATTTAGTTACAGAAAAGCATTCTGCAGTGACCATATTTGTAAAATACTTTCTGGAAAGACGTCCATGTAAATTGAATTACCGAATCAGTTGTTGTCTTCCTATGAGCAAAGTTCATCAGTTGAAATTGCAGGGATTTTTTTTCTCAAATAGAAGTTTTCTATGCAGGTCATAGTAAGTTCAGTCCTAGACAGGAAACTTTCCAATGGTTGTGTCCAGTTACAAACCAGTAATTTAGATCAGCATGACCGTGTGGCCAATTTGTAAGGCAAGATGATGCAAGGACTGGGTAACTGAGTTCACTGCAAAAATGGTATTTTTTTGAAGTAAGCCTAATTTTCCAAGGTTGGGTGCTTCTATATTTGTTGATTTTTTTAATTGTAGTAAAGAGCACTGCCCAGTATAAGATTCTTTACTTTCTTGTCTACCCTATTTACATAATTGGCAATGACCTGCATGTGCAAGGTGGTAGAAGATTTGTTGCTGTCCTGTGTTGAGAAGCATCTGCCAGAATTGCATCTGTCCTTTAAATTGGAGGTACTTTTTGGTTAAAAAATGCTTTACTTGACAGATTCCAGTCCTAATCCTACCAACATGCATACCAAATCTGGAAACATTTTAAGTCCTCTGACATTCCATTTATATACCAGGTTGCAGACTAAAGGTGAACAAGGGTATCCATGTTGCTGGAACTCATCAGATAGACTGCTCCTTTGTGCTATCCATTAGCTAGCAAGTATGTCTGTCACTCATGAATGGGTAATTATTGGGAGAGCAACAACTGAGGTCCAGACAGTTTTGATATCCACAAAAATGTTTTGGTTTTGTACGTTTGATGAGTGTCATGAAGGCCTTTTGCTTATATTCAGTGCACCCTTTAGTGTATGTTAGTATTATAGTGATCACAATCACTATCATAAAACTCGGGCACTACAGAAACATTTCACCAGTTTATCTCATAATACTTTACAAAAAAGTACAGTTTAACACTATATTATAGCTGGAGAAATTGAGTGTGATAAATTAAGTGACAAGACTGGGGCCATGAAAACAGCTAAGCAGAGACAGAAAATAATTGAAGCTGTCTAAGTTGCAGTACTTTAGCCACATTTATGAAAGATTTATATAATTTTGGATAGAAGAGATTCAAACATTGGTCTCTGTTCTGAGTTTTGGAATTTTGAGTTGTGTCTCAGCTGGGACCAGTCTCTGATTTATGGTCATTTAATACTACGCTATTCTTGGAAGAATGAAAATATACATATTTTGCTTTACATATTGGCTAATACTGAAACATGCTTGAAAACACAAAGAAGAGAGGGTAGCTGAAGAGGGATGTGAACGCAGCTAAAAAAAAAAATCATTGTGTTTACTTAATTTGGGGGCTAGAATACAATCCAGTCCCACCTGAAGGTGACAAGTTGCATTTCCCTTTAAATGAACTGATTCTGGAAAATAATGAGGAGATGAAGAAAACATTTTATTCAGAGAAGTTAAAGGTCCACTGGTTAAATTCCACACTTCATGCAGAGTTGAGTCTGATAGGAACTTACCTGCTTTCTCCCAGAGAGCTGTTCATGCCAAGTCTTTGGAAAAAGGAAAGCCACACATTCATTGCCACTGAAGCTACCCTCTGAAAGAAAAAGGAATTACCTTTCTATAAATCCTACCAGCAGTTAAAACTATTTTGTCTCACTGGGGTAGTGCAGAGCTGGTAAGCTGGCCTGTGGGTCAGTATCTTCATATTACAGATAAGAAATTCAGAGACTACTCAAACTATACCATCAAGTAAAGAAACTTGCTTTGTGGCCTTCATAAATACAGTCTTCTATTTAACAAGGAAAAGACTTTTGGATTGATTAACCATGCCAAGAAGGGATTTGAAAATACCTGAGTAGAAACTTCTAGCATTGCTCTAGTTCAAAAAGATAATTGTTAAGTAAACAGAACTTTCAAAGCAAGAGCTTTGCTCTGCATAGCAAATAAGCACTTAACCAGGCATGTAAATAGAAGAGAGGCATCTCAGGTATTTTCTGAAGGCACTTAGGACTGCTGTTATGCACTGGAGTTGGTACCCTGGCTAGATTTATAGAAGTGGTCAAAAGAGATTTGGAGAAACTAGATAAAGGTTCTTCAGAGCTATACAGAAGACTGAAGATCATCCTGGAAAAGCAAAAACTGCTAGGAAGCAGTTCAGGTCTATTTTTTACTCTCATTGTTTTCTAGTCCCACATTTGAGGAACACGGAAAGATTCTTGCTAAAACTGAAAAAGGATAGTAGGAAAATTCACAGGAAAAGCTGTGTGATACATAATTGAATTATACATGCATATATTTGAAGTTCTATATTGAGAAAGTAGCAATGGCAATGAGGAACATGAGGAAGTACTGGGGAAAAGATACAAACATTCTGAGGGGAATAACTGTTGCTCATTTCTCTTCCTCAGCTGGTCGGTCTGCTTTCGGGTGAATTACTAAGAAGATGTGTTACAAGTTACGTCTGTCGCTACAAGGGTTCTGATTAAAGTGGACCTCATGCATGTGATTTGCTCAGGTCTGTTGCCAGTGGGTTTTTAGGAAAGGTGGGGCCCTAGCTGAGCAGGAAGCGTAGCAGCCCGGGGACCGGCAATGCCTCTGGCAGGGAGCTCTGAACGCTCCCCACCACTTCCACCCACACCGTTGTCCATGGCTCAGCTCTTTTAGCCAGCTGATACAGGACCACTGTCACACGGGGACTCCGTAGGTTTTGTGGGTGATTCTCCACAGAAAGGGCTAAGTGCACTCATTGTCTAGTAGTTCTCTAGTCAAAACACAGTGTAAATTCACTTGTGCAGCTGAGGTATGAATTCTGGAAGCCGCTTCATCATGTTATGTCCCCTACTGTGCATTTCCTGTTTGGCAGAGGTCACCACCAGTTTCCAGGAATACTTAACAGGATACAGTTAGATATTTTTTCCTGTGTAGACACTGAACATATTTAGAATAAACACAGAAGCGATTTCCCTCAACTTTTTTACCTTTTTTTTTTTTAACTATTGTGAAGGAATATGATCTCATTTCCAAAACTGGACAAAATTTGTCAAACAGATTTTTTTGCAAATTTCGACTTATGCATCCATAAAAAGAAATTATTCTTAAAAACAACGGAATTTTCCTGTTAACTGTTCACACTTCCAAATGGAAGTAAATTGCGTTTAGAGACTGTCACACAAATAAATAAAGCTAAATTCATTGGATAAATTGAATTACATAGTACACATATCTTCAAACAAAATATCTTTTGTGAAAAAAGAGAATAATTAATATTAAAAAGAGCATAGACACAGACATTTAAAGCCAGTCTGAGACTTCAGTCCATACAGTATAAAGGCATGTACCACCAATGTAGTATATTTCTGTAGTATTTAAAATTACAGTCTATTATATTGTGCCAATCATTTTCTAAATCTGCCATCAAAACCACATACCTCAGTAAGAGAGCTTTTTTTTAAAGACAGCAAACCAGTTATTTTTCTGACTTAAAGCCATATGTCCTTTCTCAGACTTTCCTCTGCAGCACAAATTTTCTTGTAATATTGAGATTAATTCTCTTTTCAGTAAATGCTTGTGAATCACACCTTTACCCATCTGTCATCCTGTGTCAGAGAAGTGGCACTCCCATATCTCCAAACATTTCATTTACTTTGGGTTTTTGAGTGATGTTCTCAGACTACATTTTCCACAGATATTATTTTTATTGATTCTTGAGTTTCACGTTTTGTCCTTGGTGATGTCAGTCCTTTGCTGGAGCTCATAATGCTAACTGTATAATGAGGGTAATATGACATTGGGAGATTAAGGAACATAAATCAACAGTATTTTATATTCTTTCTGACTTGTACTTTTTAATAGATACAGGTTGAAACTAATTTGGCACCACACTTAAAATATCCCAAGGCCTGTTCTGGTTCCTGTTTTCAGAAGTCTTGCCACTGTTATGATAGAAGTACAAATTACTGGCTTTACTTCCCATCTCTTTTTTTTTTCCCCCTGCTATGTAAAAGGCTGCTGACATTTCAAATGACAAATCTAGTTTCCTCCAGTTCTCAAAAGAGGAAGCCTGACTTCAGTGAACATGTGAATCAGAAACTACTGCCAAATGGAAATGGTGTCTTCTGGGGCTAAAGCTTCAAAGAAGGGATCCCATATTTAAGACACTATATCACTATATGAATATCTTTTATTATCACAAAAGGAAGCATCCAATTAGAAACAGACACCTAAAATTTTGAGTGACGGCATGGTAGACCACAGTGACTGGTAAAGTGAGAAAATGCATTACGACATGCTTGTATTGGGCTGGTATACTATTTAGTCAGGGCAACTGTGAATTAGAAAAATATTACTTGCCAAATATTTTTTTTGCTTTAGTGGTCTGGATGCAGTTACAAAGTAACTGTTAATGACAATCTTGGCATGTAAATGGTTGGCAGATATTCATTCCAGAATTTAGGCAGCTGTCTGGTGTAACCCTATATATTTTGTAAGTAGTTTTCCATATAAAATGCCTCACAGAACGCTTTACAGCTAATCGTCCTTTCTATATGCACACACAAGAGGATACCAGTTGCAATATAATGCATATTTGGCATAGAGAGACATAGTATAGGCAGATGCAAATGAATTAGGATCTACTATAAAAGCAGACACCCATAAACAGCAGCTAATTAAGAGTTTATCAGCTTGTCACTATGCATAACAAACCCGAGTATTTCAGTAAAGCATAGTGGCGTGTGCAAGCTCAGCTGTCATATCTTAGCAGATTGGAGGCTTATGCGAGGTAAGGCCATGACACTGCACACAGCACTGTGCTGTATATTGGAGTAGCAGGGTACAGTATGACAGGATGGTTCTGCTGTAAATCCTCACCACTGCTTACATTTTTCAGAATTAAAGCCTTACAGAAATGCCTACTCTGTACAACCTTTTACCTTTAGTAAGGTAAGCCATCGGAGTCTTTGTTCTAAAAACAGAAAGCAAGAACAAAGTGTGAGGAGATATTAATGTGAAAAAGCATCCTATATTATTAGAAGACAGATGCCAAAGAGGCAGCTGAACAAAGGAACAGTGTCTTTAACTGCTGCTAGACGTTCAAAAAAGTGCATATGCTGTGATCGTATGAAGTATGTAAGCACATCACTCTTTCAGTGGGAGAAACGTGACAGAACCAAACTACTTATCATACCAATATGAAAAATATTCTTATTTCCTTCTATTTTCTGAGTCCTACAGAACTCACATGTTTCTCAGCACAAAGGTGCAAAGATGCACAGCAATGATATGAAACAGATAATTTTTATTTAACACTTCAACCTGTGATCCCTCCGTCGTGATCACTAACTGTGCAGCTTAGGATTCATTCCAAATCTCACAGCTTTGCAATATTGCTGAGAAGTCAGCTGGGATAGAGTCAAAGTGTCCTGAATGATCCACCTTGAGTTTGGCAGCTGTGAGACTCTAACTGTCTGATACCTGTATCATTACAAAAAGTCTTGTTCCCAAGTTTCCTTATCTGTTTTCTCAGGATCAGAAGAAGATTCATTACTCATGCTTGAAATCTTTCAAGTGGCTTCTGCCTGGCTTCTGGATTGCCAAGGGCATTAGACAGAATGTGTTGCTGAAAACCAGAAACTCTGAGGGAAGAGGAAAAGCCTTTGATCTGTAAAACCTTCTTAAAGAAAGAGACTTTCCTTTCTGTCAATGTAGAAAGTAGACGTGATGAAGCCATTTGCTTTTTGAAAAGGGGAAATGTGATTCTGAGCTATATCACAATCCCACTGACTGTAATTTTAATCCTTCCAACATTTATTAACATGGACTAATTGTTTGCAGTCTCTATCAATGGCAAGAAGTAGTGGCCATGAAATTATTAGGAGTTAAGTTCAAAGCAGACTGGGTAGTAGGCCTGTGGAACTTGTTACAACAGGACACTGTGTATTCAGGACGTTTACAAGATTTCAGGGAAATGCTGGCTAACCAGGAAAGAGACGTGTTGGTGGATTACTGAACAAATGGTATTAGGATTAGGAAGCCGTCAAATCTGAAAGAATCAAGATACTGGGAAAGTGCTGGAAAGTACATGTTTGATCCACTTTTACTGGGTTTTATGCATTTAGTTATGGACATTGCTGGAGATAGAATACGGGGCTAGACAAACCTTAGGCTCTTATGTAAAGAAATTTCTGAATTCTAAACTGCTGATTGTCTGGATCTTCCAATTACTAGGGAATGTTTATAATATACTCCTCCTGTTCTTACACCCTTCTGCTAGTCCCTGCTGTTGACCAGTGCTGGAGACAGGATGTGGGGCTACATGGTCCTTCAGATCTAGCATAGCTGTTCTTATGCTCAGGAACAGCAATCTAATTTAGTCTACTACTCCTCCAGCCACCCTTTTCATCAAGACTTTTCAGATAGTCAGACATATCCTACTACTTTTCATCTGTCAAGTAGTCTCTGTGAGTCACTCCAGAAAAAGGAAGTAAAAACAGAGTACTTAGGAGAATGACTGTGATCATGGCTTGGTTCCACAGCTGCAAAGCTTTGAACCCCACCACTATTCACAGTGTCACAGAATATAAGGCCATTAGAATCAGTCTCAAAATTTTTGAGAACAGTTTGTTTTGTTGTTTTTTTTTAATCTTGTATCTTCAAACAATGTCTTTTGGTCTAAATACTGCACTTATGATCAAAAATTTCTACTTATTATGTGACTTAAAATAAATAAATAAATTACAATAGAAAAATTGCAGCAGGCCCTTTTGCTTAATTTCCTGAAAATACAGAAGTGGCTTCTTGGTGGGACTTTCCGATGCATGTACTCAACTCAGTTTTCTCTGAAACCACAAAAATATCTCAAAGTTTATGCCTGTTTGTAATCATAAATTTTAGAACATTTCTGATTCTCTCTTAGTCAGAACTTGATGAAATATTACAGGAATGTGTACCTTTTTTTTTTCTTTTTAATGCTAAAGCTAAAAAAGGATGATTTTCTAAAAATACCCAACTCAGGCATCCAAGCTCTTTTTTCAAAAGTGTCTTTTCCATTTAGAAGCCTAAGTTACAATGAAAACTAAAGTAATGTATTCATGAGATGCTTAATTGAGGCAACAAATGTTTTAAGTAATTAACTATGATTGTTTTCACACTTTAGAAAATGTAAAGTGTCATCTAAGGTCACCAACTAAGCTTGTAGGATAGGGTTTTTTCTGCCCATATTAGTACCACATGCAAAATATATGGGAAAAGGTCTACAGAAATTACCACAATGGAATTTAAAATAAAATTTTAATAATGTCAGAACAGAGAGACTTGGATTTTCACCCTGTTCTACATTATGACATTTATTAGCATCCATACTTTAAAACTGATCCAATGAGGTCTATGTACTTTGTATGTTGTCCACAAACATACTGCAAGTAAGTTGTGGTCACATATTTTTGGTTTCATGTCAGACACTGAAAATGTAAAATGTGAGTGTAAAACTGTCCTCAGCATGTAAGGGCCTGCAACTATTCTGCAATGTAACTGCTTCTATTAGTCACATATATTTATTATTTCATTGAAGATATGTGAAGATTTTGCAAAGCCACAATTGTAGAATCATAGAATGGTTTGGGTTGGAAGGGACCTTAAAGGTCATTCAGTTCCATCCCCCCTGCCATGACTAGGGACACCTTTCACTAGAACAGGTGGCTCAAAGCACCATCCAACCTGGCCTTGAACACTTCCAGGGATGGGGCGCATAGTTTTACCAAAAAGGCTGCTAAATTAAGTAGCAGGGATTTATTATACTAAATGTTATTGCTCACTAGCTTGCTCCTGTAGTTTGAGTACATGTTTTCTAGAAATTCTTTTCATATTGACCTGCTGAAAGGAGTTTCTGGATTCCTTTAATAAAAACACATTAGACTATGGAAAAAAACTTGAGTTGAATGGGAAAAAGGGAGAGGGTAGGTAAAACTTCAGAACCATATGACTATACTGTGGAAGCACATAACAAGTGGCACTTCTAGGGACATTAACATCCCTTAATCTAAGTGAGTCTGCATCTGATTTGATATATGAATGATGCAATGACCGTGTTTCTAGTTTTCAAGAGGATCACACAGAAGACAATTTCTCAGTAAGGGCAGAAAAAAAGGGAAGGAACTATGAGCCAGGAAGGAGAGCCATTAATGACTGGGTTGTTTTTTTTATTTTTTTTCTCAAAATAGCACAAGTGAAATGGCAGCTGGGAGAAGGAATTAAGTCTAAGAAGCTTTCTGGAATTTGCATGGAAATTGATCTGTTGTGAATGAATGTACTTTTCAATTTTTGGTACAATTTAGCAGAGGAAGAGGTAAAAGCACGGTCGTTTATGATTCTGACAATGTAGGAGAGCTTACATTAATTTTGCTGGGTGCATTTTTGGGCACTACAGTGTAAGAAAGATATAAACCTATTAGAGAGTGTCCAAAGTAGGGCTACAAAGATGCTGAAGGGTCTAGGGGGGAAGATGTATGATGGTGGGGTCACTTGATCTGTTCATCCTGAAGAAGTGGAGACTGAGAGGAGACCTCATTGCAGTTACAACTTCCTTGTCAGGGGTAGAGGAGGGGCAGGCGCTGATCTCTTCTCTGTGGTGACCAGGGACAGGACCAAAGGAATGGCCTGAAGTTGTGTCAGGGCAGGTTTAGGTTGGCTGTTAGGAAAAGCTTCCTCACCCAGAGGTTGGTTGGGCACTGGAATGGGCTCCCCAGGACAGTGGCCACAGCACCAAACCTGACAGATTTCAAGGTGTATTTGAACAACACTCAGTCACATGCTGTGACTCTTGGGGTGTCCTGTGCAGGGCTAAGGGCTAAGTGGGTCCCTTCCAAGTCAGGATATTCTATCATTTTACAATCTTAGCTCTTGCTAGTTACTTCTAATTGCTGATAAAATTTAAAAAAATTGAAACCTGAACAGAAGATCCGGTCACAGGCCACAAAACTTGAACCATTTCTCTAGGTTATGGTTTCAGTGGAATTTTTAAGCATTTCAGAACATATGGCTCTGATTTTTGGCTATTTTATAGTATCTTGAGAGTATCTGGTACAGAAATGGTCTGCTTCATCTATGAAAGACAAAAGAAACTTTATTTTGGAATTCAGTATATCTTACAACCCCATTCACAGAAAAAGCCCATGAAGTAATTAAGAAACAGATAATCTGCATTCAGAAAAATACAGTGCAAGTTGGTCTTTCTAAAATGAAAAGGAAAAGATTTTCCTAAATTTGAAAGAGAATCATTATTCAAGTTATACATTTTTTATAGGTGTCTGTCAAACTGTTCGCAGGGTGTCGATATTAGATTTTGCCCTCTATATGCTCACTTAGGCAGGGAAGAAAGTAGACTGCAAAGGGATACATATTTGAATAGCAAAGGCAGAACTGACTTTTAAATACAAGAACACAATACAGTACATTAATATTATTTGAAAATATTGAAAGCGGAACCATATTGGGAAGTCTTTATTCAGAGAGGGATAGAAGAGAAACTTCTGGAGCCAAACTAAGACAGCTTCTAATAGACCACTTGTACAGATGAGTCTGTGAATTTGTAGGCATCCAGCCCTGTAGATTTGTGCAAACCAAACTGAAAGAGACCCTGAATCTGTGAAGACAAAACTTTACGTGCACTTGCATCCATCTTTATCACTATGCTGGTGAGTCTTCTTGGTAGCGGCTGCTGAGTGGCTTCCAGGAATATTATGCTTCTGCTCTGCGTTATATTCCTACTAGTTTTTTTTAATAGAGAAATCCAGAGAGGATTGTGATTCAGAGAACAGCTGCTTCCTTGATTCGCCTCTTCCTGTTCTCACTCAAAGGCTGCTGTACGTAAGCAGAAGGGCACTGTCAGGGTCGCAGGCAGGGAGGGGTAGAAGCCATGCCTGGAAATAAGGACTGTTTTCCTTAAAACATGAGTGGATAGACCTTTAAAGATACCTGCATCATTTTGCATTCATTTAAAAGAGGAATTTGGCTTGAGTGCTGCATAAAAGTTTTTTGACATTGAGTCATATACCCATTCCAAAGAAAGGAAGCAAGAAGAAATAGTGTCATTCATGTAATGACTTCTACGTTTTAAAATGTCTGTGAAAAAATACAGTTAGTAAGAAAATATACACTAATTGTTCAGAATTAGAAGTCATCTGAAAATCTTAATGAAAGTCAGGGTTAGAGTTTATATCCCCCTCAAAATATGAATTCTCTCTGCTTCATCAACACCTGCAATCCAGTACGTATTTGACTACCCATGGTAGGCAGAATTGTTTAATTTAGCTTTCTATATACAGCCTGTAGGTTAGGAGCAGTAGACAGTACTCTGCAATTTTAGTGATTGTTGTCTGTTTACCATAATTACAGAGATATTTTAAACTTCCACATTTTGTTGTAGGCATAACATTAGGTAGGGAATAGCAGCAGAACATTTTGAGTAATCTGTTATTGTGGACACATCCTGAAGACTAGCTGATGCTATATTTAGTCACTATGTGGTTAACTGTGACCAGACTGAGGATGTTATTTTATGGTTTGTGTTTGAAGTTGCAAATGTTGATTTTTTTGCAATCTGAAATTGCTCAATGGAAGAAATAATAATAGTTTTAATTCAAAGATGTGCGTGTGCACACACACACACACATACTTTTTGCTTTCTAGCAACAAGGTTATATTGCTGTAGCTCAATTTAATTAAATTTCTCTTGAAGCAAACTAGCTGAACAATATAAAAGTATAAATTCACATCCAACTTCAATATAAATTTTATAAGGGATATATCCTTAATATATTTTGTCTATGTTTGTATATAGATCCAGATTCTGTATCCTGATCTTGTTCCCACTAAACAGAATCAAAGAGAAAACACTGTAAAGGATCAGAAGTTCAAGTAAAACATACACAGAAGTTATTCAGCAGATACGTTTAAAATAAATGAATCTTTAAAAAAGAGTGGTACAAATTTTAAAAAATAAATATTCTTTTTTGAACTGATAGTATTCCTAGCTGCAAGGACCTGATTTAGTATTTTGGGTTAAGTTATGACTACCATAATCTCCTCTCAGTTTGGTGGCTACTGTAAATACCAGCAGCAAACACAGCCTCTGTTCAGAGAAGTTTGGGAATTCCTCTTCAGCAGGGTCATGAGCCCAGAGACAGAGAGGAATAGGAGAGGAAGCTGAGTCATGCTGTTTCCTCTGCACAGGGCAATAGAGTTAGTAAATTACAGGCATTACTTGCAAAAACCATAGGTATTCTGTGAAACAATTTAAGTTGCTTTTGGGCTAAGGGTAAAGTTCTGTTTTTAGCAAAGATTCCATTTATTGCACTGAAGCCACAATGATACCCTGGAATTTTGTGGTGAAGGTTTACTGAGATGTGTGATTAATAAGTGTTTATATGATTTTATTATATGTGTGGAGCCTAAACCCTTATAATATGTTATGTTTCAACAGTAATATTTGATAATGAGCACTGTTGCTCTGAGAAAGATGTACATGTATATGTACATGTATCTTAGCACACACAAAAACTCTGGATTTCAGAAATAGTATTCAACATCATAAAACTTAGAGAAACAATAATTTTGCAGCCACCAGCCAGTGCTTTCAGATATTGATTTTCCCATTTGTTATGACCTTTCTGCAAGAAATTCCCTTTCCCTAATAGAATGGTTCCTAATCCACACCAGGCAAAACCAGCAGCTAAATTCAACTGTCAGCTCAAGGAGTCTGCCTGTTTGTAACATTGTGAGTTAGGGAGTGCTCCAAGGAATCTCTCTGCTGACAAGGGGGGAGGACCAGCCACCTTAAAAACAAGAGAGGTGATGTAGCTGGAGATTTAAATTCTAAGTAACAGCACAAGAATTGTAAATTACTGCTGTCTTTTTCAAAAGAGTACATGTCTGCTGTTTGAGTCACATAGGTATGGCTGAAAAATTTACTCTTTGTTAGTAGTAGATGATCCATATTTCCAGGACATCCAAGCATGTCAATTATGAGAAGATCCTAGGCATTTCAAACACCCTGTATTTTCCAGCTAACAGGATGTATTCAATTCAAGCAACCATTTGATAGTATGAAATAGCACCTCTCGTACACAGTATTTCAAATTATCAATACCAATTGTTTTAGTCTCCATGCATACCCCTGCTCTTTTTTGGCCACTCCCTTACTGGAAGCAACTTTAACTGTGAACAAATCAGAATTGTTTTGTCATCTTTCTTTCAAAAATAGTCTTGAAAAATGTAATTTAGACAGTCGCTTCACTGCATTTGTTTCAGACTCATCCATATCCCTCTAGCCTCTTTTAGCTACTCATGAACATTGTGATCTTTGGATTCTCTGTCTGTTCCTAATCAAAACAGGGTACTGTTTAACAACGACTATGGGCCATGCTTACAAGGAGCTGACTTTGAGGTTACATGAAGCTACCCTTCCTCAATCACCTGCAAAAAGATGGAGAGAGAAGGCCTTAGGAATTAGGATTGAGGATGAAAAAATGACTAGAATTGTCAGCTGTTGAATATCTAAATATCAAATGTCAACACATTGCATACAGATGAGAAATCCTGCCTTCTGAGATATTCATAAACCTTCCACATGCCAGACAAAAGAGTGCTCTGTATTTTCAGACAAACTTGCAGTAATCATCCTAAACAGCTTTGTAACAGGTAGCTATAATTATCCTCATAGTACACTTGTATAAGCACAGAGAGATTTAATGGTTACTTAAAGATATGAAGCATGTCAGCATCAGAAAACATGGTTCTGTGGCTCCTGTGTGTCATTTGACCCCTTACAATTCATACCTTCTGAAGGCAAAAACTGTATTATAATAGGTAAGACAAGAATACAGTTTTGGCAAAAAAACGTTATCTGGCAAAGAGTCAGTATTAATCATGATTAATATGCAGCCACCCAAATCCAGCCGTACCACATTTCAATTTAAGATAAATCAACTCTTCTTCCTCTGTTACGTGTTGGCCACTGTAATGATCCCCTGTGCTGTTCAGTGGCTTATATACACTTTAGCAGAATCTTCTGGAATCACAAAAGGTTGAGGTGGGAAGCAACCTCTGGAGATCATCCAGTCAAATCCCCTCCTCAAGCAGAGTCAGTTACAGCAACAATTATAATTATTTAGGGCTTTGTCAAGGTGAATTTGGTGATCTCAAAGGGTAGAGACTCCATGACTTCTCTGTTCAACCTGCTCCAGATTAAAAATGTTTTTTCTTATGTGTAAATGAAATTTCCTGCATTTCATTTCTTGCCCACCATTTTGTCCTTTCACTGAGTGCCAGTTGAGAAGATACTGTCTCTGTCTTCTTCACTGTCCTTCACCACTGAGTATTTATACACATTGATAGATGTCCTCTGGGCCTTCTCTTCTCCAGGCTGAAAACCCCCAGTCCTCTCAGCCTGTCCTTGTATGGAAGATGCTCCAGTCTCTTCATCTTTATCATGGTCCTTTGCTGGATTGTGTCTACTAAGACCTTGTCTCTTGTACTGGGGAGCCCAGAACTGAATCTCACATTCCAAACACAGCCTCAGTGATGTTTGATAGAGGGAGAAGATCATTTCCCTTGGCCTTTTGGCAATGTTCCTTGTAATTAGCCCAGGGTATTGGTTGTTGGCCTGCTTTGCTGCAAGAGCACATTACTGCATTGCCTTCTACTTCTCCTCCACCAGTATGTCCACGTGTTTTTCTGCTAAACTGCTTTTCAGCCAGTTGACCCCCAGCTTGTATTGGCATATGTGATTATTTCACCACAGGTGCAGAAGTTTGCACTTCACTTTGTTGAACTTTGTGAGACTGCCATTGTCTATTGAGATCTCTCCTAATGTCAGCACAATCATCTGATGTATCATCTGCAAAGTTTCAGAGAGTACATTCTGCCCCATCATCCAGATCATTAATGAAGATGTTAAACAGTATGGGGCATTAGCATTTATTTGTATGACCACACTAGGAAAAAGCTTAGTCTAGAAGTGGTTGCAAGTGATTATAACAATCTGCTTCTTTTCTTGGTAAAAACCATGATTTTAAAATTGCTTCCTAAGATGAGATGCTATAGTTTTTTCTAAATTATCCCCCCCCCCCCTCC
>WBMV01000785.1:1298888-1326651 GCA_013396655.1 Campylorhamphus procurvoides
TGGTTTTTTCTAATTTTCCCCCCCCCCCATCCCTTTTGTCCCATTTCTTCCACGTAGGAAAACTCAATATAGTCCAATTCCTATCTGAATGACCTTCTTCCTTTTTCCTCATAGTTGTTAATTTTCATAGTCCATCTCATTTACTGCACTTGGCCAGCAAGCCAATGTCTACCAGCTGCCAGCTGTTTAAAAAAAAAATAAAGAGAAGAAGCTTCCATAGTAAAGAGTTTCTCTGTCTTTCATGAAAACAGTTTGCATTCTACACAAAAAATTCTTTCATGGTGTAAGGGAATTGACGTCAGTACTGTTACACCCAGGATGATTTTGGCCCAGCATATCTATTATGCAATAGTTTCAGATGCACAGTTCTGTGATGAACAAATGACTGCCAGATGTTAGAGTAGTATTTTCCCCTTTTTCTGAGGTCCATGAACAAATTCTCATGTGTGGACTATAAACTTCTTCAGTGTATGTATGTGTATATACTTTAAGAATAATTTGATAGAAAAAATTTGAAATGGCAACATAAGAAAGAATAACAAAAAGAAACCTGCATTTATTGCTATTAAAAATAAAACTCATAACTACCTTTCATACATGTAATGCAGGCTCCTCCTTCCTTCCTGCAAAGCAGAAACTGACAAGTTCTACCACCATGCTGACCACCTCCAGCTTTGGGAGAAAAGCCCCTGGAATGAAGAAAAGATAAAACTGGTGACTTAGCCTTCTCCTGAAATCATGATCCAGTGGCATGGAGCTGTCCACTGGCTTTCCAAGTATATTCACAATATTGTTTAATTAACCATAGTAAAAAACTATGGAGTTTTCAAAGTTTTATTTCAGCATTTAACATGTAAGTAAGGACCTAAAAGCTCTGTATGTTGTTCATATGGATTTAGTCTTGATTTCATGAGAGTAAGTAGCTTTGCAGGTATACTGTACCAATTACTGTTTTGCTTCCCTCATGTTGATTTCCATCTTTATGTCAAACATCTTGGATTGCTGGTTCTTCTTGAAAAGATATTGCTGCCTAAACAGCTCACTTTACAATTGCTTCTTTTGCCTACTGTCTAGGATCCTAACGTTACTGATACTGCATCTAACAGTTTACTGAAGAAAATAAATAGCTCAGGTGAGGAAAAAAGTTCCTTCTGCATCATGCTTTCCCTGCATCTTATTGAAAACTCACCTTCTATAAATGTCGGTGATAAGTAGAAAACATTTCTTCCTTTATCCTTTCCTCTATTTAATTTGTTCTTTGTGCTTGTATTTGGTTTATGTGGCAAGGTTTTGGTTCTGGGGTGGCTACAGGGGTGACTTCTGTGAGAAGCTGCCAGAAGCTTCCCTCATATCTGGCAGAGCCAATGCCAGGCAGCTCCAAGACAGTGGCAGCACCTCTGGGATAACATAGTTAAGAAGGGGAAAATGTTGCTGCACAAAACCAGGGACAACTCTGCAGACACCAAGATCAGTGGAGAAGGAGATGGTGAAGGTCCGCCAGGTGCCGAAGCAGAGATTCCCTTTCAGCCCATGGTGAAGACCGTGGTGAGGCAGGCTGTCCCCCTGCAACCCATGGAGGTCATGATGGAGCATATATCCACCTGCAGCCTATGGAGAATCCCATATTGGAGCACGTGGGTGCCTGAAAGAGGCTGTGGGAAGACCTTGTGCTAAGATTGCATGGGAAGCCCATGCTGGAGAAGTTCTGCAGCATGGTTTGTGAAGAACTGCAGCTTGTGGGAAGGGCTCACATTGGAGAAGGTTATAGAGAATTGTCTCTCATGGGAGGGACCATACGCTGGAACAGGGGAAGAGTGTGAGGAGTACCCCCTGTGGAGGAAGGAGTGGCAGAGACAATGTGGGATGAACTGACAGCAACCTCCGTTTCCCCTCCCCCTGTGCTGCTGGCAGGGAAGAGGTAGAGAATTTGGGAGTGAAGTTAAGTCCATTAAGAACGTGGGGGGAATGTGTTTTAAGATTTAGTTTTATTTCTCATTGCCCTACTGTGATGCTTGGTAATAAATTAAACTAATTTCCCTGAGTTCAGTGTTTTGCTCATGACAGTAACTGATGAGTGATCTCTCTTTGTCCTTATCTCAACCCATGAACGTTTTATTGTATTTTCTCTCTGCTGCCNGCTCACATTGGAGAAGGTTATAGAGAATTGTCTCTCATGGGAGGGACCATACGCTGGAACAGGGGAAGAGTGTGAGGAGTACCCCCTGTGGAGGAAGGAGTGGCAGAGACAATGTGGGATGAACTGACAGCAACCTCCGTTTCCCCTCCCCCTGTGCTGCTGGCAGGGAAGAGGTAGAGAATTTGGGAGTGAAGTTAAGTCCATTAAGAACGTGGGGGGAATGTGTTTTAAGATTTAGTTTTATTTCTCATTGCCCTACTGTGATGCTTGGTAATAAATTAAACTAATTTCCCTGAGTTCAGTGTTTTGCTCATGACAGTAACTGATGAGTGATCTCTCTTTGTCCTTATCTCAACCCATGAACGTTTTATTGTATTTTCTCTCTGCTGCCCAGAGTGGCTTTCGTGGGCACCTGGCATCCAGCCGGTGTCATCCCACCGCAGTGCTGACCCCTTCCCTCAGTGCCAAAAGCACTGGACTCTCAGTATTTATGGCTGGGACTGAAATATCATTTATGGAGTTGATTCCCATTCTGAAGAAACTGCATGCAAAAGTCAACATATTATTATGTGACTTGGGGTCTGTTTGCAGTGCATTTGGAACTTGAAGCTGAGACAGTCTCCTGCCCAGACTAGTTGTACTCTGATAACAGCTTAAGCTGACTATCAGTACTGCCTGGTGCTAGTAGAGAAGTCTCTCTCCATGCGCTAGTCCAATCCTATTGCCTCAGCTGTTTGCTACATGTGTCATAAAGCTGGACTAATAAAAAAGAGGAGTTTTACAAAAAGTACTATTCATGAATATTGTATTCATCAGACAGTAAATAAAACAGCAGCTTGAATCAGTAAGAAACATCTGATTTTAAGCCTTTTTCAAACTTAGCAATATGAATTTTGGTTAAAATACATGAACCACAGGGCATTGCATGTATGTATTTACCATGTCTGCTTTGCAGATATTGAATGCTTCTTAAATTCAAGGGAATTAGCAAAAGTGATGTTTTGCTACTGAATGGCAGTGGGAAAAGTAATAGTAAGACTTTTCATCTTTTCATTTTCTCATCCTAGTGTGTTTTTTCCCTGTATCTACGACCAACAATCAACGTCTCCCATTATATATCCCTCCCAATTCTGCTTTCCAGCTCAACATTTTATTTTATAGCCTGTTCTTAATTCAAGTGACAATGTAGTCTTACCATACCCAGGCAGACTGGGATATGCTTCAGGTACTATGTCCGGTGTTCCAGTGAGTAGCTCCCTGTTAATGATTCATTAAAAATAAAAGGTAAACAAATAAATTTCTGTTCCCAGTTTTGGTAAAATGCTGCTGTAAATTTGCCTGGAGCTTTAATTGACATATACTGTAAGGCTGAAGTAACCTTATTTTTCTAAACATAGAAACTGCTGGGGGTGTCTGGTCTCAGATGAATGGTTACAGTATTGTTTAGAAGACTCTTGCTTTCCAACAAACTATATAATATTTCTTAACCTTTAAGATACAGGCTGAAAACATGGCAAGCTTTATTTCTATATGGCCCTATCCTGAAGTATTTTGAAGTATTTTGCATTTTTTAACCAGGCTTGGAGAGGTGGACTTGGCCTGAGGTGTATAGAAAAAAGCAGATACAATGTATGACATGATTGTGATGAAGCTGCACCTTCCTTTGAAATAAGAAAGGGGGTGCCAAGGGGTTGGCAGAGATTCCACCTTTTTGATTTAATAATCAGGTAAAGGAACATCTGAAAACAAGCCTATGTAGTTCTTGATCTTTCTGAGTAGATTTCCCTCTTTGGGATTATCTCAGGTTTCCATCTCCTAGCTTCAGTTAAGCTAGGAAAAACTGTAGAAGCTCATAGGAAATACTTAAAGTAATTGAAACTTTAAAGGACCACTTCAGATGGATGGCTCAGGCACAGAGACATTTAGGTATGATGTAGGAAGTCACAATTGCTGCTGTGTGTATATTTTCAGACATAATGTATCTCGAATAAAACACAGATATTTTATCTGTGAATAAGGATTCACTATTTGTTTCTGTGCCTTTTGGCTGCAGAGAGAAACGCATTCTGTCTCTGACAAACAGGAGGCAAGATTCTGTATGAAGCAATACTTATCTCCTAGTAATGCCCAAATGTAATTATATGGGGATGGTGGAGAGGCAAGACAGAGGGCAACAAAGTCTTCTCCCTGGCATAAGAGAACTAGCTTGAGAGATTCAAAGCAGCAAAGTCAACAGCAAGAAATGGTGCACAGAGCAGAATTGCTGCAGCAGAAACAGCCCCCAGATGAAAATCACTTTTGGGTGGCTCAGCCCATTTTGTTCTTCACCTTACAAACATAGAGGACTGGAAAACATGGAAAAACAGAAAGGCTCAGACAAAAGAAGGCCAAGATACCTAAAGTGGAAACTATCTTGAGATCTGTTTCCAGTCAGTGCTGCACATCTGTATGCATAACAAAAGCACTACCCAGTTCATTACAGAATTAAAAGCCTAGAGTGATCCAAATTGAGAGCAGCAGAGGAACTGGGGACGAAGGCAGAGCACTAGAGCTGGGGGAGCTGGGGAGTTGTGTAACACCTGCTTGCAATACTGTTGGCGCTAGCTCCCACTCTGAGACTGCTGCTTCACAAGTCTTCTAAATAGTATAATATAAAAATCTCAAGACAAAAAGACTGGTATTTCTGCAGAATTCCCTCTATCTTATTCACAGTCATCATATACCAACCAATTTCTAAGATGATGTATTCAGTATCCTATGGAGCTCTAATGAATTCAGTGAAGGTATTTAGGGTATAAATCAGAGTCAGTTTTGCTGTTTCCTCTAGATTTCATATGCTTATTACTCTCAAAACTCATTGGTCCCTCCTCCTTTTATTTCTGCAACTCATTTCGCACAGCTGTAGTATTTATTCAAAATCCTTGGCTCTCGTTTTGCCTCTCATTCTGCTGCCTGAATGATTTGATCCTCTGGAGTATACTACTTTAAAACTGTTGTACACACCAGATGAGGGATATTTTTGCACCTCTTTTCCAAGGGCAGATTAGAAATGAAATTATTTCTGTTTAGGTAGCTAAAGATTGATCTCCAGCTGGTTGGTTTTCTTTGGTTTTGGTTTTGTTTTTTTTGGGTTTTTTGTTTGTTTGGTTGTTTTAGTTTTTCTTGAATCTGTATCTCTCTTTTTCAATATATACATTGAAACACAGTCTCTGCCATAATTTTTAGGATTGCAAGGAAGTAGTTGAATGGGAGCCAGGGTGTTATTTATTAAGACATTCTAGACAGTCAATGAGGTAAAAGCAAGTAATTTGTTTTGTATATAAAGCCGCTTGGTGTTATTTCTGTTTGTCATGCTAACATTGTAGATCTCTGCTGTGTGAACTGCAGACAGGAAACTAGACAAGAATGAGGTGTCCCTTACAAAATGTACATTTGGAAACAATAAAAAATAATTACTTTGAAGATTCAGTAAGAGCAGTAATTGTTAATTTCTGAGGTCCTTGGAGATAACCGTTTTTTAGAATGGCTAGCACTGAAACAAAACAAACTGACAGTAGTTTCTTGTTGTCTCTGTTTAAATTCTGGAAGGAAAATGTCCAAGATTCATAGATAGAATAGGCAAGCCTTCATTTCAAATAGAATCACAGAATAAGAGAATGGTTTGAATTGGAAGAGACTTTAAAGATCATCTAGTTCCAAGCCCCCTGTCATGGGCACAGATGCCACTCACTAGGTAGAGCCCTATCCAACCTGCCCCAAAACACTTCCAGGGATAGGGCATCCCCAACCTGTCTGGTCAACCTGTTCCAATGCTTGACCATCCTCTGAGTAAAAAATTTCTTCCTAATATCTAGTTTAAACCTGCCCTCTTCCTATCTGCCTATATCAAAAGTCCTTCTCCCTTTTTTTAAGCCTCCTTAAGGTACTCGAAGACTGAGTGAGCTCTCCCTGGAGCCTTCTCCAGGTTAAACAACCTCAGCTCTCTTAGCCTGTTTTCATAGGAAAGGTGCTGCATTCCCTGGTCATCTTCATGGCCCTCATCTGGACTCTCTCCAACAGGTCCACATCTTTTTTGCGCTGTGGGCCCCAGGACTGGATGCAGTACTCACAAGCTGGGGTCTCACAAGGGCAGAGCAGTGGGGCAGAATCCCCCCCCTTGACTTTCTGGTCACTTGTCTTTTGATGCAGTCTGGGATGCACTTGGACTTCTGGGCTGTGAGCACACACTGTTGGCTCATGTCCAGCTTTTCATCAAATAGTAATATAATTGCAATACAAAAACTTAGCTTTAATCGTAAAGACTGAAATTTCACTCCTTTCATCTTTTTCAGCATCAAAACACTTCTGTAGGGTAAGTTCTGATCTGTTTCCTCTGAACTTATTATTTTTATGTATTACAGAATCACAGAATCATTTAGGTTGGAAAAGACCTTCAAGATCATTGAGTCCAACCTTTAACCAATCGCCATCTTGTCAACTAGACCATAGCACTAAATTCCATGTTCAGTCATTTCTTGAACACCTCCAGGGATGGTGACTCCATCACCCCCCTGGGCAGTCCATTCCAATGCTTGACAACCCTTTCCATGAAGAAATTCTTCCTTATGAACCTTCCCTGAGACATCTTGGGACTGCGTCCTCTTGTTCTGTCATTGGTTGCCTGGGACAAGAGTTTGACCCCCACTTGGCTGTAACCTCCTTTCAGGCAGTTGTAGAGAGCATTAATGTCATCCTGAGCCTCCTTTTCTCCAGCTGAAACGACCTCATTTCCCTCAACCCCTCCTCTCTAGACCCTTCACCAGCTTTGTTGCCCTTCTCTGGATGCGTTCCAGCACGTCAATGTCTTTCTTGGAGTGGCACAGTTGAAGTGCTTCAAGTCTGCCCAAGTTCTGGATGAAAGTACAAACCATTGTTTTCTGTTAATCAGTTTGGTTTGACATCTGTTTGCCTAATTTGTGAAAATATATTTCAGTTAAATAGTGACCTATACTGCTAGGTTTAGGACTAGGATTTGGAATGTATTTTGCTAAGATAGGAGCTGGAGACCACAAGTATCAACTCAATTAGATAATAAAAAATGTTTTCACCAGTGTTTATAAGAACCTCAGAATTGTATGGAGTTTTTGTCTATACATTTTTTGTTTAAAAATATTATATATATATATATAAGTATTTTGCACACACACAATCATATCTGTGTACATATGTATGTGTACAAAGACACATATGCATATAAATGGCATGAAAATGTGCACTTTGTTACTACTGTAACCATTACTCAGCATGGCAAATCTCTGGCTTAGACCAGAACAGGAAAGTCTGTAGCAATTGTCTTCTCTGCTACCAGGAAGATTCTCACTTTCACTTGTAAGATACTAAAATTTTCTATCAGTTTGACCCTTTCTGTGGTGCCTGATGAAATCTGACAAACCTCCTTATGCGTTACACATTGGACAATTTAATAAGTTAGCAAAACTCCTGTCTAATTATATTTTTCTCCAGGAATAGTTGTGAGGCATTGCTATGTATGTCCCTGTCCAGTTTTAATTTTTTAATTAGTCAATGTATTTAGGGTCAAATGATCTCTTCAGTCCTCTGTGGGACAAATGTGGTGACAAACAGCAACGATTCCTCAAAACTGCTTAAAACCACACCCCTAATTTTACAGCAAGAGGGTGATCCAGTCATGGCTCTGGACACTCAACAATTGTTTCTAGTTATCAGCCAACATACCGTTTTTAAACTGTAGCAGAGGTCTAAGATGCCTTAGGGTATACTTTAACCTCATGTGCTTTAGCAAAAATGGAACATGAGGCAATACAAACAATAAAGATATCCCCTGTAACTTGCTAGAGTGTATCTTTTAAATTTGGAACAAAGTTTCATACTAAATGTTTCTTGTTACCATCCTCAATACAAAGCTAATGCTTAAGACAATGGTTAGGACATTAATCATCCAGAGAGTGGAGGAAATGTCCTAGCTAAACTGACTAAGTGGAGGCATTCTGGAGAATGTTTGCTCTAGGAGTTAGTCACCCTTCCACAGTCACAGAGCTGGCTTCCACTAACAGAGAGGTAGTTGGCTGTGGGGTTGGCTATTTTTAGTATGAATACATAAAAATGACTAACACTGCATCATGCCTTGGAGTGAACACATAGCATTTGTCAGAAATACATGTTCAACAGAATTTAAGAAATATCATGAGTGACTGTATCCGTGTTTAACAAATTTATCATAGAGAGGAAGTCATTGAGCACACAAGGCAACTTCTCCATATGAAGAAATAATGAATTTTGTGAACACAGAGGAAGAAATGTGTCTCTCTTAAAATGATCATCGAGGAAAAGAAAGCATCTCTCATGATGCTCGTGAAAAAGAAGTCCAGTGGAAGTGGGTGTATATACAAGAGCAACCAAATCTCAGCAGAAGATCTGAGAATTGTGCACTTTATGCTAAGTACTTGAAAGATGTAAAATCTAAAGCTGCAAGATGAAGTGCTGAAGGAGATATGAAATAGATCTCTTTGTGCTATTGTACTTCATATCACATAGAAGAAATAAACGGATGCATAAAACTGTAAAAAAGGAACAGAAATCAAGTATAAATACCAAGGAAACTACTAAATTACTCCTTCTTCATATATATACACATTATATATATTTTCAACAGTCAAAAGGGGATTTGAAGTTCAGGCTTCTAGCACACAAAGTATAGCAAGTACTCAGTCCACTTACATAAATGTCAGAATACAACATGGTAAAACACTCAGCCAACATGTAGGACAACCTGAAGAGAAAAAAAAGGAGGAAAAAAAGAGTGAGTTAGTTCAGAGCAAACAGACATAGTCTGTCATGCAAGTGTCCTGTTTCACATGCAAAACATCTGTAGATTTCTTTCTACTGTTGCACTATGTTCACTTATTTCTAATTTTTATTGTTTGAGAAGGAATGATATTTTATCATCATCAAGTACTATCTGCATAAAGGTGTTTGTCCTCCACACCCTCCAATACTACACTGTTAGTATAGAGTACATGAGAACACGTGGTGTCATTTTGACCTGAGGACCTTTGTATCTTCTGGCTTGACAGAATTGCTACTGTCAAAATAACAAAATATAAGCATCAGACAATAAAGACACAGATACACAAGATCCACATGTAGCTTACATACAGTGAGGGTTCTGGTTAGGACATGAAGCTGGCTAAATAAAGTTTGATGAAAGGACTGGGCAGAAATTTTGTTTCAAGTTTTATTCTGTGACTTTTGCACCATAGTAAAAGTAGATACTAGTAGTCTCTAAGATCTGCAGTGCAGTCATGACAATTTTGATGCTTTCTGTTTACTGGGGTCCTGAAAGGGTCCTAAATATTAATATTTTTTCTTTTTTTTCTTTTTTTTTTCTTTTTTTTTTCCAAAACAGCATCAGCTGTCCTCTCTGTATATGAGAATGTAGTTATTTATATTAAATGAAGGATGCCTCTGTTTGAAATTACATAAGTAGGCCATCTTCAAAGCAAAAAAAAGAGAAAAGATGGGAGAGTGCCACAGATGTGCATGGATGATGAAGGTCTTCAGTTCTCCTAGAAATCACAGAATTGTTAAGTTTGGACAAGACCTCTAAGATTGTCAAGTTCAACTTAACCTGTCACCGCCATGTTCACCATTAAACCATATACCCAAGTGCCAATCCACATGCCTTTTGAACACTTCCAGGGATGGTGATTCCACCCCTTCCCTGGGCAGCCTGTTCAATGTCTGACTACCCTTTCAATGAAGAAATTTTTCATAATATTTAACCTAAACCTCCCCTGGAACAACTTGAAGCCATTTCCTCTTGTCCTGTCACTTGTTACCTGGGAGAATAGACAGACCCCTACCATATTTCAACCCCTAGAATAATAAATTGAGGTTGGAAAAGACCTCTAAGATCATCAAATCCAACTGTTAACCCAGCATCACCATGTTCACCACTTAACCTTGCCCCCACGTGCCACATTAGGGGACCGGAGTGCCACATAGGAACCATGGTATAGCGTATTGCAGAGTTGCACCCACTATGTGTTACAGACTATGTGTGGAAGAGCACACAGTCAATGAAATTTCACTGTAGGGTTTCCAGCTCTCTGACATAGGTCCAGTGGAAAACTAAGGGGAAGAGATACATCTTATAATTGTTTCACCTTTGGAGGTGGCCGTGTCTCAGCTACTGCAAATAAAGTGGGGCTTAGGAGACCAGACATGCTATCTTCCCACTCAGGAGAAAGATGACCAAACACAACACAAACTGAAAATATAGCTCAGGCAGTGAGTCACTCGTTTGTGACATGCTCTGGCCATGGTATGGGAAGAAACTTCAGCATATTCTTTCCTGTAATGTTCAGCTGTGGAGCTAATTTCAAATGAAGCCACACACATATCTGACACACCCAAACCCATACTTCATTACGAGGGACATCCCATGTTTTAGACCCAAATTTACATCAGTCATATAAGGACAGAGTGTCCTCATTTCGTAGTAAATTATTGCATGAGAAACACTGAATCATAAAGCTCAGGTTAAAAGCCTTCCTATTTAATTTTAAACTCCTTGCACTCTTTGCCTGTATGTTCATTTTAGGATTTTGACTATGTCATCAGGCTTTATTACAAAGCCTCCCTAAGCCTTACAGAATATTAGAAATAAGTATTTTCCTTATAAAAATTAAATCAGTAAATAAATTATCTTGTGAGCAACCTTCTGTAAAAGCCTTGTCTCAGAAAATGCATATTTTTTTTTATCTGTAGCAATCACTATGAAGTAATAGAGTTTGAACTCACTTATCTAGTTATCAAAGTTCTACAACCCCAGGAAAGCATTTTTAGAAAAATCATTCTAGGCCACTGTATTCTACTTTTCAAGAAATATAAATCTACTGACTATTTGCTGCTTACTTCTCGCCCCTCCCACTGTTTTTTGAAGAAATAGTTTTGAAAGCCACTTTTCTAAATGGCATTTGCTGTGGGACATTTTCTTATTTGTTGTAGGAATGTTTATACCCTCTTTTTAGAAGGGCACAAATACTTCATAACCAAATCTTACATATCTGTCACTGCAGTGCAGCCATCTCTGTAGTGAAATACAGAAACTATTCTGGTAGCAAAAATATTCACTAATGGATTAAATAATAAGTCATCTTTTATTGCTTCTGATTTAATAACATATGAGTTATTTAGGTGGTTGTATGCTGAGAAACATCTGTTAGCATTATTTTTTGGTAAACCCAGATCTGTAAAAGTAGCTGGCCTCATCTTGCTATAAATGCTATTTGTCAAATTTGTCAGCTTTCCACAAATCTCTAAATGTCCAACTTCTAAAGAGATTGCTGTAAACTTGAACAGCTGTGATTTCCTAAGAAATAAATGAACCAGAGAATGTAGGGGAAAAGAGACTATTTTTCCAAGCTGTGCACATTCTTAATATGTATATATAATTTTTGGTTCTGCTGCTTGCTTCCTTTTGTTTTAAGCAAGTCTATGTTCCTGTTTCTGACACTGAAGCTATGTCAGATGGAAGGAAGGGGGCCAAGCTGACAAATTCAGATACCATAATCTCTCAGGATACCTAGAGACTCAGAGAAATACAGTACAACTACACTGCCTGCTAACTATCCTTTAACCTCATTAGAAAACAATGAAGTGTTTAAAACAGGGCCAAATGGATCACCTGGAATACCAGAAAGGAGCTTGATTATCTTGTTCTTACTGTCCTTAATAGTAAAGATATTGAATGAATTGTATTGAAATGTAATTTATTGATGTATTGAATTCATTTGCTATCATCTTTTTTCTCAGTAATATAGAGATGTGCAGAATTCAAGCATTTTGTGAAATCAAAGAAAAAGCATCAGCTGAAATACAATCACATTTCTACCTTAAGCACATATGCTTGACAATCGTAAATGTAATGCATCACTGAGTCACAGGGAATGGAAAACACACTTTTCTCTGTAAGTTCTATTTGTTTACATTAGTTTTTGACAGCATTTTTGCTACTTCTGCTATAAAGTCTGTCCCCCCCTGTTGCTTTGTGGATCTTTCAGGCAGCACAAAGGATCTTAAGGGAAGGACAGGGTTCTGAGTTATCTTCCAGTACTTGAAATATCTTAATTTTCTTTTTAAAGGGCTGAGATGTCAAAAACTGTGATACTTTATGTAACAAATCATAACTGTATATTCAC
Source organism: Campylorhamphus procurvoides (assembly GCA_013396655.1). Classification (NCBI taxonomy): domain Eukaryota; kingdom Metazoa; phylum Chordata; class Aves; order Passeriformes; family Dendrocolaptidae; genus Campylorhamphus; species Campylorhamphus procurvoides. The sequence goes on from WBMV01000785.1 coordinate 1,311,246, forward strand.
ATACACTAGTAGAATTATACATTGTGCCTGTCTTTTTCTCATTCTCATTCTATTAAATAATTTTTCATATTCAAAACCTAATATAAACATTTATTTATTCATCTTGAATGTTCACCTGTGAGATCAGTCAATATTGCTGTTTCTTTCTTCCACCATAGGAAAACAAGGGTCAAGGATTATCTTAACTTATCCAAACCTACAATTGATTTAATTAAATTCTCAGGAAAATTCTCTGGATTTTAGGCCTACAAGTGGATTACAATATGGAACTTCTTGCAGATCCTTTGCTCCACTAATTTCCTGCCCCCCCCCCTCCATTTAAATGACCCAGAGATTTTAGACCTCCTTCCATTTCCCCCTTGCAAAAATGACCTGACCAGAATATAGCCTACTACAGAGATCAGGCTTACTTTAAATACCAGTTTCCATCAGGAATCCTTTTAGCTACAGAGAAAGAATCAAGTACCAGTTAAACTGACCTACCAGTTATCTGGGGAAAAAAAACAGAATTTGAAGTTCAGGTCTTGAAGTAACTATGTGGCTCTAGCAGGCTTTTCTAACAAAAAAATAGCCGCAAGGAAAAGAAAACCACCAACATAAAAACTCCCAAACTTTACACATATGAGTGATCAGATGACAGAAGCTATACCTAGAGTGGAAAGAAAAGAGTTCTCAGAATTTTTCTATCTCAACTAAACTAATTTACTAATTTTATGATACCCTGCATACAAAAGCAGTGCTGTGTGCCACATATTGATGGTGATGCTCTCATAAGCCTATTAATTTTATTTTTTTTCCTGTGTAAAACTTCACTGACTTCACAGAAGTAAGGATCTGTTTACATGAATCTAACAAAGAGAAAAGAAATCCCCTTCAAATTATTCACATGAGACGGAAAAACAGAAAAAAAACTTTGCACAGTCTTAAGCTTATGCAATACTGAGGACAAAGGAGCAAGAATTTTTAGCTGATGTCTGAAGGTGTTGCAATGATTCAAATATTGATAAAAAGCTGTCACTGACTTTTTTTTTTTCTTTTTTTTCTGACTATGGAAGAATCAAGGTCACAAAGCTCTTTGGTACAGCTGTCTCCAATCATATGACTAATTATGAGATTTTGATTTTTTTATTATTGTACTTCTCTGCTTGTAAGTTTGAAAACATGTAAGGCAAATAACATCAGGATCTTGCACAGATGAAGACAATTTCTTACAGGGATGTATACAGGAGTTGTCACAAACTCAATAAAACCATAATGCCTGTGACTAATACCAGATTTGTTGGTGAACCTGAGTTGAAAGGGACTGGTATTCTCCAAATACATGGATTTGTTACATTTTTTAATTTTTATTTTCACTTTATTATAAAATTCGTAATACTCCTTAAGCAGTCACATTGATTTCTTACTCGGACCAAAGTAGATGAATGCTGGTAGTCCCCTAAAATTAAGGATGGTGCAGCTGCTAAACTAAAGTAAATGCAATCACACGTGTAAGCTTTATAAATGAGAAAACATCTGCTACACTGAGGCACCAGCACAAAAAAAGTTGTGAACTTTACATACTATAAATACAAATTAAAATTACAAAAGCTGGAAATCTTTAAAAATAAATTGCAGGTATCAAGTGTTTTCTAAAAAATTCTGGTAATGCTGTCAATTCAAGGAATCATAAATTACTTCAGCTTCGAACAGCAACTTGTTAAATTAGTTGGCCAGTTAAAGGAGCCTCAGAAATTCGATCCTTAATTAAGTGTTGATATTAATAATTCTGACAGTGTTAGGATATCTGTCACAGATATTTCAGTTTTGAAGTATGTTACATGACACTACAACTGTTAAATACTTTTTCTGCACAGAGGTTATGGTAAACTGTTAATGGTATATAGACATGGCAGCCAAAAGCAGCAAGTGAAATGCATAAAGACTTTAAATCCTTGTAAAGTCTGGATTTTACAGTCTAAGTGGATTTCCAAAATGTAGACAAATGCTAAGTTAAAGGAAATTCTGATCTGATATTTTCATAGTGATTAATAAATATAGGTACTTGCACTGGACAAGTGCAGCCCTTATTGTTACCAAGATAAATGCTAATGATTTTCTTGAGTAAGTACAGTGTCTGTAATTACACCAGCATTTCCTCCTTCAGTAAATGTGGCTTTAAGTGGGTTCCAGGTGCTCCTGTAATTCATCCTGTATAATCCAGTAATAGCCAACAACAAAGAATAGAAGACAAACCAATTGGCACGGCAATTTCACAGCTAAGGAGGAACAACACATAGTGGTAAGAACATAGAACTGAAAACTAGGTCTGTAGCTGAGTTCTCCCTTACTGGTTTCTGCTTATAGTGTTGCCTCCTTGCTTGCCACAGTCTGACGTGTCTCCCCAGCCAAGCTTTCTATCAGCACATATTGACTGCTTAGCAACTGACAGACACAAACCAGGGAAGGTGCACTCCCACTGATACTGACGAAGCAAGGTAACTGCCTGAACATATCTGAGCTGAAATTGTCACTAGATGAGTGCATCTGTGCTTTTGTTTCATCAAGGTGGGAAAAGAATCAGAATGATCACCTCCCATACCATTTCTTTTGTCTCTGACTCTTATTTTAGTGGTGTGGCGACTGGCTTCTGTTGGAAACAACTGCAGCTTCTGTGGGAATGATTTACCCTACAAATCATGGAACCATACCATGTCCTGAAACTGGGGACTCAGCAGGCTTGTACTGAACAGCTTTAGGTAGCATGAAGTTGATTTCATCAAACTTGGAGTTTTGTCTTCTCATGGATTAGCAAAAGTTATTTGAGACTGGGATTTGTAATTTTGAAACAATGAAAAATGTTTCCCATCATTATAAACACTCACAGGAATGTGTGTGGAAAAATCTGCAGACTCTAAAAAACATACAAAATCAGTGACTTAAAAGCTTTGGAATGATCTTATTTGTTGTGGTTGTTCTGGTTGTTTTTCTTACAAGAGACAGAAAACAGGTATAAAGAGAAAATAATTGATAAAAGTATTATTCAGGTTTCATTTGAGGCTACATGGTGATGAAGTTGAACAGTGTAATTGAATGAGTCTAAAACAGCCAGAGGAGAACAGAAAACTAGTATGGTATATATATATATACACATACATACATATATATACATATGGTGTGTATATATATATGGTGTATATATATATATATCTATATCTATATATATATATATCTATCTAGCATATGTAATACCCAAATTGCATAAACTACATAAATGATGCCAAGTTTTGGGTATCTTGCTCCTCAGAAAGGAAAATTCAAAGGATTTTCTTTGTTTATGTGGTGGGATTAAGTTGACTTCAGTAAGAGATGTTTTGGTCTGACATAATTATATTATAAGAAAATGAATACAGGACATTATTGTGTTGATCTTATTTTTAATGTGGGTTAGTAGTGTCCTTTTATATGGTTGCTGCTTTATCACAGAATAGATAAAGAAAACTTATGGGTTTACATTTTTCTTTCCAAGGTTCCATGAATAAAACAGAAATGTCTGTTCTAAGTCATGTAAACTACTCAAAAGCATCCTGCCAAACATGAAAAAATTGAGGCTGCTGTTCTTGGTGTTACTTGTCAGTCACAATATTAGCCTTGGGAATTCAGCTTGTCAGAAATCCAGTTCTTTGGTGCTACAAAAGAATGAAAAGATGGCATTTTGTTGTTGTGGAATGGTAATGATATGCACAATGGAATCTCAAGTCCCACTTCTTGGGTAAGTTCTGTCTCAGGAGAACTTGGAAATTACTTGACAAGAACAAATAATGGTAAACATGACGTGCTTTTCAGTGAAGCTGGCAATGCTTTGAAATAAATCTTTCTCAATACATGAAAGTAGGGGAGCATGTGAAAGAATTTCAATGCTATACCCAGAAGTTCAGTCAGAGCAGTTTTCAATACTAGCACCTTAGTTGCTACTCCTGTTTATGTAGCTATCTTCAGAAAGCTCACGGCAGTTATGGTTTTCTGGGAATGACTGCACAACTAAGGAAAGGAAAGGAAACAAAAGGAAAAGAGAAAAGCTTTATGTGAGATGTGCGAAGTCCCAAATATTTAAAGCTATGTATGTTACATAAGGTGCAAACTAGGAAGAGTTAAGGTTTCTGACATTTCACATACATTTATATATACAGGTCCATGATTTCCATGTGGAGATTTATAAAAGTCTGAGCTTTAGATTTCAGAAGGTTGAATTGGTGTCCTTTGCTTAATTTGACTCAGGTGAGGAATTAGAGGTTCCCCCAGAAGATATTCCCCCAGAGATATTCAAACACTCTTGCTAGGGTATCAGAGAACAAGTTACAGCATGTCTAAAACTAAACACATAAAAACATAATAAAGAAATACAACTTGGTGATTAAATTTGCAAGTAAATATTATAAGGGAACGGCTTGAAAAGGTCCAGACTAAGTGACTATTAGGGTTTTACCCCAAGTCGAATTTCTCTGTTTCTGTAAGTGCAAAATTTGAATGACAGTTTCTAAGTTTCCTCATCTCTATGGTAAAAAATGGAATCAGACTTCAGACCTGGAACAAGACACAGATATGTGCCTTAATATTGACTCTTACTTGAGCTTTCATCATTTGTCTTTCACCACTTTGAAAGAACATATTGAGCTTTCCAAGGGGAGTGCTGAGCACCTGGACTGCCCCCAAACCAGGGCTCAATATACCAAAGTATCATAGGGCAGTAGTTTCTTGTCAGAAGTGCTCAGGACTATGAAGATCAGGGCCTGCTTTGTTTTTTGGAAAGAGCTTGGTTTTATATAGTGCTAAAAATTAGTCCAACTTGAGGAAAAAAAAAGGAATATGATTGGTTGATAAAGGTTGTAACCTTGCTAGAACAATCTTCAACTTCTAGAAGGCATTGAACTAAATTATATATATAAAGGGTAAATCAATCAGTAAGAGATTGTCCTGTGGGTACCACAATCAAGGAAACTTGATAGATACTCTCAGCCCTCAGGCTCCCACACACATTTGCTATCATGCTCACAACACTTTCTGTAGGCTGCAGAGCTGTGCTATTAGTGTATTTCCTGTCTCTGCTTCTGTCATTGCTATCTTCTGGTTATTTATCCTTGAAAGATAAGCCTTAGTTTAAGAATTTGGTCACTCAGAAATTCTCTGTCCTTCTTTGTTAACAAAGTAAGACTAGGTGTTCATAATAGTCCATCTGAACCTTATAAATTTCTGAATTGATAAATTGAGTCAATAATATATGTAACCCTTCCAATGAGATTAATTGTAACTGTCAAAGTAACTAAAAGGGATTAGTAAGAAACTGGAAAGATTTTAGAGAAGGAAATTAACTTCTGGTTAAAAAAAAATATTTTACTCACACATACTATAGAATAATATAGAAATGTTGCTGTTGGAACTGTAAGGAACTACCAAATCCTAAAATTATCTGAAGAAACATTTGCAAATATAAAATCCCCAGGAAAAACAATTTGTGAAGGGTAGAAATTAGGATGAACAAGCCTAGAAGAGAAATATGAATAAACACTAATACAGAAACTATTATTTTCAAATACTCATTAAAAACTAAACCAAGAAGTAAAATATATTTTATTTTAAAAAAATGATAGCTCAGTGTCAACAGAAATACTATTGAAACTGTATTAACTGGGAACCAATCCACTTCTAATTTGATGGTGTGACAGAAAACTACAAAACATCAGTGACAATTAGGCAGATTACAAATGAGCTCTCTGCTGAGAGATAGCAATTAAAAACATACCTTTATATTGATTCAAAGATTAAATCATGGATTCTCTGAAGTTGGTGGAAAGTTGTTGCAGATTTCAATGGAGCAAGGGTTGGTCATTTATTTTAAAGTCTTCATGGTGCCAGAGGCATCATTATTAACATTAAATTTAATCTTTTGCATAACATAGCCATAAAATATAAACAGAGAGAAAAGCTTAAAAACACAGATAAAGAAATGAAAACACACATTTCCCTCTAACAGCTTACAATGTTATTGTTTATGAACTGACAAATGAAAAGATGAAAAGCAGGAGAAATGAAGAGAACAATAACAAATTCAGCTATTTCTAAATATGGAAGCGTGCATAGTTTCAGGTTTGTATTCTTTATAACAATTTTAAAAAAGTATAAAATAGATAAAATTTTCACAAATGCAAGCTATATATTTATGAAAAAATACTTCCCTAGGAAGTATTAGAGAAAGAAGAAATAGTCGGTGTTAAAAATGTACAAAGTTCTTGTAGATTATACTGATGATGAGGGTGCCGTGGAAATGAGGAAGTGAAAAGATGGTTAGAGCAGAGGACAGTCTTTGAGACTGCCCAGCTTCCACTGACAGTTTTATCACTTGCTTTTTGCGTTGTAGCCTTTTGAACATGCTCTCCATTCTTAGAACCACTAAAGAGTCTATTATCACCTGATTTTTTGCTTTTGGTAGGTGGAAATAAACATCAAATTCTCTACCTGAAGTTGTAAGATAAATACAAGAAAAACTTTCATCTTACAGGGTTTTTTTTTCTCCTGAATGTCCCTGCCTCATGATCTGGGTAAATCCACTGTCAAAACCAAAGAATGACATTTGTAAAACTAAGACACAAACAGAAATGGAGGGCTGCTAGTGAAGTTTTGTATTTGTGGCCATCGATAACTGCCATTGATGAATCCCAAAATCGTTCACATACTCTGTATAGACAGTTGTGTTGAATATTCTATTCATTAGTATGTAATAATACAACTCTAAATGAACCACAGTGCTTCTTGGTAAAGCCAGCAGTATTTTGTTTATGGGTATCACAGTTTATTGACAAAAGCCATTGTAAGCTAAATTCAGAACTTCTGAAATGTTATGTACAATTCATTCATCATACAGACAAGGATTTTCCTAGACAACAAGAAAATTAAAGAGAGGTTTTCACTAGGCAAATGTACATACTGTAAAATGAACAGCCACAAAGTTCATTCTATCTACTAATTTCTTTGTTTCTGTTGCAACAAGTAGTTGCTGTGTCAGGTAGTATCATTAAATAACAAGGGATATTCATTTATGTAAGCAAAGAACACCAGTATATTTCTGAATTATAGAAATGGTCTTGAAGCGAAACCATACCACTTTATTCAACTATAGCAAGGGCCTATACATTTTATATTTAATCAGAGACTAAATAAAAACAAACTATCACCATAAAATTAGAGGATGATTTTGTCCAGATCAAACATCTAAACATTTTCCAAAATGCACAAATAATCCCAATTAGTTTACTGAACATCTTTTTTACAATCGAGTTGAATTTCTTTCCTAAGAAGCTCAAGGACCCTGGTGTCCTTATGATGAATTTCTGGTTTTCTTTGTCCTAAAATACTTGGTAGCTCCCAGTCAGTAATGAAGCAGAGAGATGCAAACGCACAAAAAAAACCCCACCAAAACCCCCAAACAAAAAACCAACCAACCAAAAAACCATCAAAGGGATCTCACATAGTTTGTTTATGGCAAATGCTTCAGTCAGAAAAAATAATTGTGAATGTTCTTACAAAAACAAATTATAAAATTCTCAAGCAGACCCCTATAACTCTATTTGCTACACAGAAACCATTCTGAATAAAACCCACAATCAACTCAAAACCAGTTCATGTAGGTATTTCTTGTGATCAGTGGACATTCTATATTTTGTTTTACTCTTAAACACATCATCTAAGATGGTTATAGAATAGCCTTGTGGATTCTGTTTCTCTGATCAGAAGACAGACTAGACCCTAAAAGAAGCCATATCCTTCTCTGTATCAAAGCCATGTTAGTGAGGAACTCTAATCACAAGTAAGTATTTACACTTTAAAAGGTTCTTTTCTTATGAATATGGGTAACTCAATTCTATTACAAAGTGGCCATTTATAATGTATATAAGCAAAAAAACCCACAGAAGGATGTATGTTGTTGAGAGATAACCACATGCCCAATGGCTTTCCTTTTATACCCATGAATATTCATTTAAGCTGATCTCTCATTGAAGTTGATAACATTCAGTGAGAGCAGGCTAAGACCTTAGTGCGAGAAACACATAAAATGCTATCTTCATCTTGTTCTGGGCACCTCATGGAAACCTATGGGATTCTTAAGCAAAGTCAGAACCAAAGCAGGCAGATTGAAGTGATTTAGTTTGCACTAATAGCATGGGAATTTCTAGTTATTTCTAATCATGCTTGATCTGAATAAAAATCAGATCATCATCTGTTTCAGACTAATAATATGGCTATAAATCCTTTCATCTCAGAGTGAAACAAAAGCTGAAATTCTTATTTATTGTGTTGAACAGAGTATTTTGAAAAATTCTAGCGTAGAAATAAGGAAATACTTAATATCAGCATTTTCACAACTGAAAGATTTTCATATGGTAAAACCGTCTTTTGCCTAATACACAGGTCATGTGTCTTTAATGAAACACCATCCATCTCAGTGGAAAAGAGAGTTTGACCAAGAAACACTAGCCTGCAAGAGGGAACATGGGTATGAGACATATATAGCAAAGCAGCTGCAGAGGGATGTGAATTTCAGTATGTGCTGACTTAAAATGAAACATTTCAGATTAGTTCAGCAAAGCAGAATATTTGGTTTCATATTCAGCCAACTGGAAAGAATCTATTTATTTTCTTGGTATTCCCAATGGGAAAGGGGAGGGAAACTACACAAAAGCTTTTCCCTGGGGGAAAAAGAAAAAAAAGTACTTCGATACTATGTTTTATATAAGGAAAAAATGAAAGCCCCAAATATTTTGATATAAAGCCTTCAGCTAGTTCTAAGATGTGCATATAATATAACCCCATGATAGTTCTGCAGGCTAGACCTATTGGTAACAAGACACAAAAGAAGTTGCTTCTTGACTGTTGCTTAAAAGTTTTGACCAGACTAACAAAGACATGAATTCGATTTTATTTTCCAGCTTATTATTTTAGTGCGAGCAGGATGAATGTGCCAGGAACTTCCTTTTAATGTCCCAGAAGTTTGATAGAATAAAAAAATAGAAAAGCTGAAATTAATTAGCACCCTTTTTTAGAGAAGTTAGATGATCAGTCACTGATTTGGAGACCTTCCTATGGCAAGAGATCCTAGCATAATTTTTTTCAAGTAATTAGTAGAAAATGGAGCAAAACCTTACATTTCCATGACTACTGCTTTCCTTCATTTAGGTAAACAGTGGTCAACAGAAGAATTTGTCTCCCAAAGGTAGTAAATCTACTGGCAACAACTAGCATTAAATATATTTATAGATCATCTGAAAGGTCAGAAGAGAATAAAACAGAATAGATGGACTTTTCATTAGGTTATGCTCTGTATCTTGGTGAAATAGGGAAGAGTCATTACTTGCCATTTGCAGCTGCTTAGGCCATTTAAGAATTCTTTACCACAGTAGCATCATATTGGCTAAATGATTTGATTTCTTAAATTCTATCAGTATCTTGGGTCTTTTTTTCCTTAACCAAACTCTTTTTATCTTCCTAGGCCTCTTCATTACAAACACCTAAAACAAATTGAGTTCATAATTCAAAAGTATGAGGCAAGAAGGAAAAAAATTAGAACAATCAGTCAGCTTTGCAGCCAACAAAATTCACAGGCATTTGTATAGGTGGAAACACTGCCTCTATCAAATTCCATTAGAATTCACTGACATCCTTTAAGCACAAAGTTGCCACATCATCAGGAAGTTTTTTTTAGCAGAAAGTGTTCTATATGAATTTTCCTTGGACACTTGCATGAGAGATCACTGCTTAAGAGCTGCCTAGGTGTGTGACTTTCAAGTGCAGCCTGCAAAAGTTGGATTTCAGGAATGGAAGTCTAAATACATGAGTGTGTGTTTATGTTAAAACACAGGAAACAAGTAACACATTGAAATAATGAAAAATAAATCACAGATCCATGGTTCTTTCCTTCAACTACTTTCTTTAAAATTTATCTTCATTATTCTGGAAGCTGGTTCTTAAGGGTTTAAAAGTTGATTACTCAAATAAGTTTACACAAATGACCAACCCATTTCAATTGTGGATGAGGACCATTTATTCTCCTATAGTGAATACAAGAAATGCAAAAAAAATAAATCAAAAGTCAGAAGTTTTAGGCAATATCACTATTTCAGATTATTGTTCAATCTTTTCTGGAATTCTTGACACAATTGTTTCAAAAATCCTTATTCACACAAGTATAGGACTGCCTAATATAGGAGACTGTTGCCAGGTAAGGTGTAACAGCATTCTGCCTCGTTTGCTGTAGTACAAATGATTCTTTTAGTAAATCTATCCATGCCCCTTAGTCTAAAGATCTTTAGACTAGATTAAAGCGTGCCAAAAATACTTTGTCAACAGTCTAGTAATCTTTCCATGTAATTATGCACCAGCTAGTTTTCACGCTCCATTCAAATTGCCTTGTTCTTTGGAAAATTCTGCTGGACAAATTATATTTGATCAGTAAGGAAACTAGGGACATTATTGTGTGGAAAGAGCTAGATCAGCCTACCTAGAATAAAATTAAGATGAAATTCAAACCAACAGGGAGCAAATCTAATATCTTAAAAATGTTTTGTAAGCTATTGCAAAGCTATTTCTCATGTCTCAGCACTTCTCTGTTTCATCCAGAACTGAAATCGGAAATGCCAAAATACTGAGAGTGAGAAAGACTGTTCTTGCACTACAGCTGACCTGAATGAAACAAGTTTGGATGAGACCAGGTACTTCTGGATGTATATCTGAACTGAACCACCAAACCTTTGTGACTTGTCTATTATTGAAGTCCACATTTTGAGGGTATGAATATAAAATAATTTTACTTTGGAAAGAAAGGAAAAACAACATACTACAGAAATCAGAGGTTTGCCTGCATTATACCTCAAATTAGAACCATACTGTACATCTAGTTGTACTGATCACAGCGATTTAAATAAAGAGAATGTTCCTGAAGTCACTGGAGCTAAACTGGTTTAACTGGGAGAAGATTTCTGCCACATCTGCTCATGACATGTAGGTAAACCACAGACATACTGGGCCTTATTCATCCGTGATATAAACTTTAATTGCTTCAATGATATTTCATTAGAAATAAACTTGATCCACTAATCCTAGCTTGACTCATCATTCTCTTTAATTGCTGACTTCTGATGTTGTACTGGGACAGTTCTTAATGGCGACTCTGTGTTGAAATGGTGTTTATAGTCATGGTGGCTTAGCCTCTCTCAGCCATACCTGTTGTTTATCTACACAGTAAAGCCTGCCTTGCAAATCTAGTATGGGTACTATGTAATTTAGGGCTTAAAAATGAAAGTTGTGATCTGGTTTTGCTCATTAAAGAATCAGATGTGTTGAAGGTTGGCATGAGGTCTTGTTAAGAAGTGCTAAGCTTTTTATGAAGCTTTAACAATTTTTGTATATTTTTCATCAACTTGAAGTCTGAAAATGAACAAACACTATGAATAAGGTGCTTCTTTCTCTTTAGACACTTAGTTTATAACTTCTTCCTAGTTTAATTATTGAAATCAGCAACTGTCTCTATTAATTTTCTTAAGTAAAATTGTAAACTAATTTCTTTTATATGCATAACCTAGGAATATGGGAAAATATATCACTTATTTACTTCGTTTGCAAAGTTACAGGGGGTGGGGACTTTTAAGGGACTGGACTGAAATGACATAAAAGTCAGGAAATGACCATAGCGATGGGATTTCAGAGGTGGCAGATTAGAAACAATGCCCTCTCACAGCTTCTGTAACTTTGGGACATACCATCCCAGCATACAGTTGGGGTAGTGGAACCAGCCACCTGAGCTCTAATGAGCAATAGTTTTATTAAGTGCGATCCCAAAGAATACATATCTGTATGTAATGAGTTGGGAAACAAAAGCAAGTCACAGTTGTTTCTCAGTGCTCACGGCAGTAGTAAAAAGGAAGTCTTCATCCCACTGGACTAGTTCAGGATGCCAAACGGGTGTCCTTGGGGAGTTTTGTTCAGGCAGTGAATCCCGTGTTGGTCAGATAGCGTGCTCCAGCCAACCTCGCCATGGCCAGAGAGCAGTGCGGAAGGGAAGCTGCTCTCCGTGCTGAATGGTGTCTTTGTTCATCCTGCCGCAGCAGTTACATTCTGCAGGCCCTGCAGATACAACAGTGGCTGTATGAGAGTGGAATGGAAATGAGATGTTGGCTCCCTCCAAAAAGTTCTGCTTCTTTCCATTAAAACTGCAAAGGAGTTCTGGCAAACGAAAAATAACCCTTCCTATCGAGCAATATTTTCCTGCCTTCAAAAGCCAAAGCAGGCACATAAAATGAGGCTAAAATACGGAATAGATGGGCACATGTGAACAATTTATAGTTCGATTACTGTGCAAAACAGAACTTAAAGACAAGAATCATACAGAAGCTACAAACCACCTGTAAATTCACCTAAGCCTTAAATAACAGCAGAATTGCAATGCACCCAGGATTGATCTCTTTGTTAAACAAGTTCTTTAAAATGTGCCTGTTGCAAAGGTAAGCAGCCTAACCCTTGGTCTGCACCTTTTTCAATCTTTCTCCGAGCCAAAATCCCTGTCCTCTAATAAAGATGGCCATTTTAAAATGGCCATAGACTGAGCTCTTCCATGTAGGGGTAAACGGGCAGCAAGATATGGGATGGCATATTATCTTCTAACTAAATGAAGGGTGTCTCCTTCTCTGGTTTCTCTCTAGTAGGAATCAGCCTATTAATGGAGAATCTTCTGCTCTGTTTTCATAATTAATTTTAGAAAAGTAATATTGAGACCTCTTTTCCTTAATTGTCTGCTTCCATACAGACCTTGTTTATATTCAAAGATGTACAATATCAACATTTCTTTAAAAGTCAGACTTTGGGATAGTCTTCTCAGAGGAATCAGAGCTGTATAGCAAACGTGAAGCAGGAACTGTATTACTACTTGTGAACTAATTTGCTTTTCTATCCTATTTTGTGTAATGAAAGGGCAGCTTTTTTGCTGTAGCACAGCTATTTGCTATTGTGATCACTGATTTGCTCACCATATAGCTGTGATTTTCACGATTCTAATGTGTGCATTCTAGTTTTAAGACTCCTAGTAGGTTTTTTTTACTCATAGTGGTTTCTACAGCCTGTATGACTTCTTTTCTAATTCTTTCAGTTAAGGGAACTCATGAAAAACCCTCTTACAGTCATGTGGAAAATCTTACAATTTAATTTTGGAAATGCTTCTGTTACCAGACCTTTTTTGCACAAGTCCCATTGGTGTAAATAAATACAGGATGTAGGTTAGATAAAACTCTTGCTTTGTACCAGTTCACTCACACGCCCCAGCTGTGTGTTTTCTCAGGGAAATAAAGGCAAAGTAAGAAATTCTTTTATCGTCCTGCATGACCTAAGTATTTCATGGGAGCAAGCACAACTATAGCAGCAGTTCTACTTTGCAACCTTTAAGTAGCATGCTGACCAGAGCAATGGCATTCATCACCTTCAAGGAGGTGCTCAGCTGCTCAAAAGATCAGGTAATAAATATTTAACTGTTTATGAGCACAAAAGAACCAAACCCATACTATTATATACCTACAAGAAATACCATTAAAATGAATGCTCTTAGTTATGAGTGCTTGAGAGGAAATTTTTCTGCCCACTAGACATTAGCCTTATCACTAAATGTGAATGAAGAATTTGAACCTGGGATGGCAGAATTTCCAGTGAGGTTTTTTTTAAACTTTAAAGGTATAAATGAAAAATAAGCTTTTCAAAGGTAACTGGTGTGTTAGATGCTAATCCTTGAAAACCTGGAACACAGCACTCGCAAAGGTATCTTGAACCAAACCCACTGAGGTAGTGACAGACTACAATTGGAGCACATTTGTTCATATCCATGCCTAGTACGTATTAATGTCCTGAGCTACGTCAATATTGTGGCTATATGTGGATAGGAGTTGAACTGAAATGAAAAAAATCAACTAATAGTAAATATTTTTAAAAGCACATCTAGTCATACTTTCAACTTAAAAATAAGTTCAACACTAAACATTTGTAGGTCTTGAAGACATAAAATACAACCTGAAAGAATAAAGCAAGGCATTCTTCATAAACCATTGCAATCAGTAACACCTTCAAGATAACATCTGCTGCAGTATCTAATACAGATAATTTTTGAAAAGTTAAAACCTTTATTTGCTTAATAACTTGTGGGTGCTTTTCTACAGTTGTTATTTACCTAGAAGCTAAAAAAGTAGAACAAAGCTGAGCCTTTATTTGCTTAGCAACCTATCAAGCAATTGCACAGAATTATTTTTAAGTAGGTCTAATGGCAGCTCTTTAGAATTGCATGTTGAGTTTTTGTTTACCTTGCTGTTACAGCCATAATAGCAAGGCAGGGTCTTATTCACTCAGTAGGTAGGACCCTAAAATTCTGAATGTTTCGTTGTTTACCAAGACACTTGAGTACTGGGTTGACCCATGTTTACCCAAATCCTGGTCCACTGACAACTAGGTGTGGCTTTATTGGACTGTTACTCATAAGGCTTTGACAGAGAAGCTCAGCCTCTTAGCTGCAGTGCTTTTAAGGAAATCATGGAAACGTGCAGGGGGGAATTAATAAATTTATGGAAATACATATTAATTGGGGATGCTTTGCTTATGGGAACTATATCTGGATGCAATGACCAGGGGCCGGAAATTAACAGGCTGTGACAAAGAAAAAAATCCATTTGTGGGCAGCAGTTAAATAAAGGGAACATCTGTTTATCAAAGGCAGTGTGCTGCTTCTAATTAAACCATCATGTTGCTTGATGCTAAATTAGTAACTAGGGATTCAGATCACACCCTTAAACAGACAAACTTTAAGACTTCTCTCTCCAGTCTGCTATATTGTCAGAGATAAAACCCCAAAATGTCCTGTTTCATATTTTGAATAGGTGCTGTCTCATAATTGCAACTGTAAGACTGAGAGAGACATTATGTAATGCAGTTCTTGCTGCAATGTAAGTTTAAAGATGCCGCCTAATAACTTGAGGGAAAATTTACCTGAGTAGGAGTTTAGCTGCAATGATCTTTAACGAAAGAAAGTTGTCAAATTGTTTACAATGACAAGAATTTTCAAATACTTTGAGGAATGATGAACAGTTTAAAGTACTGCAAGTATTAGTTACGATAATAAGGCCTGAGTCTTGGAAGTAAGTTATTACAGCTCTGAATTCTCATATCCTTCAGCTAAAATAGTTTCATTGCACAACTGATCTCTTCCAAAGGAATTATGACATTTCCAAGAAAAAAGGAAAATTTATTTTTAATAATCATCTAAAGCAGTAAATCATGCCATACCTTTCCTTTCCTTTCCTTTCCTTTCCTTTCCTTTCCTTTCCTTTCCTTTCCTTTCCTTTCCTTTCCT
>WBMV01000785.1:1326696-1521083 GCA_013396655.1 Campylorhamphus procurvoides
CTCCTCTTTTTTAATATGCTTATTCATACACAAAAAAAAAGAAAAAAAAAGGAATCTCTGTCTGTTCTCTAACATTTTTTGGCAGGCGGGTGTGATGTTTGAAAAGATTTTAGAAGGACTGTTTTGGCAAAGCTGGTATAAAGTGCGTCCTGTAAACAATTCTTTTTC
Organism: Campylorhamphus procurvoides; assembly: GCA_013396655.1. NCBI lineage: Eukaryota > Metazoa > Chordata > Aves > Passeriformes > Dendrocolaptidae > Campylorhamphus > Campylorhamphus procurvoides. Next base: position 1,326,865 of record WBMV01000785.1, read on the forward strand.
TCTCCTCCCTTCCCTCACAATGAGAAATATCCTGCATAGCCAAATCTACAGTAACACAGAAGGTCATAACACAGAACATATCCTAAGGGCACTACACATCCAAGAATAGTTTTCAAGATATTGGTGAAGTCATTAATTTTAACAGTATGATGTCCTGATCTACAGCTATTTCAGCCTGGAGTCTTCCTGCTTAAAATCTGACTCAAGCCACTGCAAGCTTCTTCCCTCCAGTGACTCCTATTTTTAAGAGACTATGTCTTAAAAACCTGCTATGTTGAAGCAAGAGCCACATAAAAACCTATGACAACCTTCTATGATTCTGTTGCTGTTTGTAATTACAGCATCCAACTAATACACATAACACATCCTCCTGTAGGGTCAAACCTTGGGATCCCAAGCAACCATTAGATTTTTTTCTAGCCATGGTGGACAAGAAACAATTTTCTATCCATGCTGGCATTCTACCTTTTTATTTGTTTAGTGGTGTGGGTTTTTTTTTTTTTTTATTGTTTCAAGAAACTGTAATCTTTAAAGAACAGCTCACACAGAATTCAGATCCTTTTTAAGGTGTCTGGAGGGGATAGAAATATACTGCACACAACTACCAGTTATGAATAATCTTAACTACTGAGTCCAGAAACCTTTTCTCAAGAGCTGCTCTGGTGGTCACAGTCCATGCTTCATCAAACCTTATAGGGTTATTTAAATTCAGATTTTTCACTAGACTCTGTTGCCCTCTTTACATTTGTCAGATACTCCAAAGTCACTGTCTTCTCTGAGAGTACATTGACAATTGATTATTATTAATGCCTGCATGCATAAAATACTGGCCTCCACTTCTGATGAAAGATACTGTGGCCTGAATTTGAAGTTAATCATGAACAATTTAGTTTTGTACAGTCCAGTACATTAGCGTTACTTCATTGCCTCTTGAGTGCTTCAAGACAGCATTTTTGTTACAACTAACTCACCATGTCTATTGAACATCTTTGCATACTAATACTCCCATGTTGCTCATTTGGTGACTTTGGTTAGGCACAACTTACTGCTTCACATTTCATCATTCCAATAAATCTGTTTCCTTGTCATGTTAGGTTTTCTAACTGATCTGGTTTTTCACTCAGGACACCTTTTTTTTTATGGCATGCTGTTCAGAAAGTACTAAGACCCAAGGAACTGAAGGATGTTTTCTTCATTAACTGACTCAGTTTTTACTAATGTATACTGCATAATTTGGGTCTCTGAACAATATATCAATCCAATCTCAATGGCTTATGCCAGAGCTTTATTATAAAGGTGCTGTTCCTCACAGGATGAGAACACATATATTTATTGAATATCTGGTAAAGGAGAATTCAAAAGGATGCAAATATTAAATTTAGAATACAAATTTATGTAATTTAATTATTTCTAGAAATACATAATTGTGGCTCAGAATTGATAAATACTTGCCTATTCATTTTTGTCATAAAAACAAATGTTACCTTTGTTCCATTGATCAGCAAACATTCTTTGAAAAGATGTGGATGGAGTCAAAAGTGAGAAAATATACTAGAACATTGAACTTATAAATCTCATATGGTCCAGTAACCAGGCAGATGATTAGTAATACTGCAAGTGATAAAGTTTGAGGTGGACAGAGTTAATAGCTAGTTTAGGGGAGGCTTCTTATATGTAAAGCCTATCTACAGATTTTCCAAGGTGTAAAATGGTAACTTGATTCCATAACATAAATTTGCTAGTATTCATTCTCTTAATGGTGATCTCATTCTTTTTTGTAGAGTATAAAATATATGTAATATGTGTCATGACTGCTAAGCTGAACAGCAAAGGTGGGGATAGCAGACACATAATCACAGAAGACGTGTAAAATTTCTGTCTCAGTTCACAAAAGTGAGTTCAAGAATGACCCTTTCTTCTTCTTTGCATTTTCTCCATACTTTGTTTTCCTTAGGAAAGAAATACAGGTGTATATGCTAGAAACCATAGCACCTTCCAGGCTTTGATCTGAATAGCTGCAGGACCAGAATTGCTGGGTAAGCTTTGGAGCATACTTCAGGTTAGACTCAGACAAAGTAAGGCTCCAACTGGTTCCACAGCAAGTGAGATTAGATGTTTCTTCTGTGAGGAAGGGAAGAAGGACTCATGGAGACAGAGCTAAGCACAGTATAATGTGCAAATGCACAGGTACAAAAATCTGCACTGAAGCAACTAATGTCTGGATCTTTATTATGGTTTTGTACACCAAGGTGAAGAAAACAAAAATAACATGGGAGAAAACAGTGAACATTCTCAATAGGCAGTAGTGTATACCATGAATAGTTTGCATGAATAATACCCCTCTCCCCTTACCCTCCACACCATTTTTGTTAGTCTGTAAGTGATAGTATTGATTTTACCCATAGAAAGACAAGTTGCATGTAAGGTACTTTGTAAAACTCAATAGGTAAAGTTTCTAAACAAAAACTATTTACTGCAAGCTGAAATCTGAATTTGGAAGAGTATTTAGTGTTGATGGTGCAAGGGAAACACATACCAAAACATATACTGAAAAACATGCTTATGAATAAGCTTTCCATAAATATGTTCTCACAGCATTAAAGACAGTTTAAAAAAGCTAAATCAAAAGCAACAGATGGCAAAACAAACTCATGTAAGGAAAGGAAGCAGCATATTCAAAGCAGACCACAATTCACTTGAAAACATGATAATTGCTGTTCAAAGCTCAGACTTGGACATTACAGAATTAGGGGTCTCCATTACCAATCCTCTACTTGATGTTAGAAATACATGGTTTACTAAAAAGAATAACCAAAGCAAGCATAAGTAGAGAAAGAGTAGAACAGTTCCATTGAAATTCTCCCCATGCTATTTGTATTATTGATGGAATGAGTCTGGATCAGAGAGAGAAGAGTGTTCACGACACATCTAGAGAACATGAAGCATTTGTTTAGCATTTAGTACTGTGTAAAGGTACAGAAAGCCATGGAACTTGGGCTGTGTTTGATACTTACTGGAAAAAGAGATGCAAGACCTCACATTAGATTTTCTTCGGGAATGTAACATCAGATCAAAAAAACCCAGCAGTGGTGCAAAACCTCACCAAGTAATTATTTAAAGAACGAAAAAGTTTATAAACACAGGGCACATGACAGTTCTGTACACAGGAAGCAAGTTTCTATGTAACGTACTTCAAGCTAACTGAAAACAGTTCTAAGAGATAGAAGATCTTTCCCAACCTATTTTTTTTTGCTAACTATTTCTGCACATATTCCCATGTTTGAACTTAAATGTTAGTCACACTTACTGGTAAAGACAGAGACATCCTTGTGTGCTGCCTTAGGTTTGACAAAGGTCTTACCCAGTCTGTAAGAAAGTGTGGGACAGGACACACAGAGAAACCAGTACAATGTCTTGAGGGTCAGAGAGCATGGACTGGACTGCATGACCATTTTCGTTTGGTGTTTTTTGATGAAGTTCATTTCTTCCTGTTTTTTCACTTTGTTTTATTTTCTTCAGGTTTTGAACTACAAACTTCTTAGATCTTTTCTAAGAAAAAAAAAATGTTTATGCAAAGGGAGCAGAGTCCATACTTCAGAGTCTGGACAATAGGAGCTATATCATATCACTTGTACAAATGTCAGGCATCGTCATGACTTCAGTATCTCTCTAGAGGTCTGACAACTGCTTAATGTATACTATTATCAGCAGATGTGAAACTGATTCCACATAATTATCACTAAGCAAAGACAGTCTGTTTCATGATGCACTTAATGCAAAAGCTCAAGCAGGAATTTGGAGACAATCTCTGCAGTGATATGCATAAGATATGGCTGGATGACTCAAGCAAAAATGAATTTCAATATTGGGGTAGGTGACTGCATTTTCCCTACCCAACAGAAACCTGAAGCTTAGAAATGCAACTGTGTCCATTTCTTTCAAAGTAATACATTTCTGTGCATTAGTAATAGACTAAGAGATACAGAAAAGTATGAGTTTAAAACTGTATTAACCAACATATCAGTGATGAAAATGCAAATGTTCATACGCTCAGCACCACAATTGCTGTAATCTGTTTTCTAGTGTATTGAATATGTTTTTATGATGGGAGAATATGGTACTATGTATTTATAGCTTTTGCGACAGTTAAACAATGAAAATATTTTAGTTCTTTATTTCTTAGGATGCAAAAACATTTGTAGCATGATACTTGTTGTTAATGTCAATATTACCACTGAGCAGCCACTTAGCCAAGTTATTACAACTAAGAAATCCTGCAGCAGACATCGTGAAAATGCAGCACCAAATTTTGTACCTCAGGTGGACGTACCAAATAATTTTTACAACCTTAATTTATTCACTAACAAAGTGATATACAGCAGGTGAAGATTTACAGTAATGCTAGTAGTTTCAACTTTTACAATCTTTTTAGGATGTGTTTTAAATGAATCTGAAAAGAAATAAAAGTTTAAGAACAAAAGTGAAGATAAAGTGGGTCTCAACTTAGTTATCCACCATGCTTAGCCCTGTACCTCAAATAATTCTATTCAGTTTCCACAAAGCACTATACATTTCTCATGTCAACACTTGATACACTTAAATGTTAACCATGTGTTATCTGAAACTTGAAGCTGGTGAATCTCCTCTTTGTGTTTATATCTACTAAAAATGAATTCAGGAAATATTAATCATGATTTTTTTAAAAAGTATACTCAAAAATGCAGTAATTTCAACTATGTTCAGCTGTAAAGAGTCAAGCAGCTGTCTCTGATCACGGTAAGGGCAGGCAAAGGGAGAGATGGCGGTTCATTCCATCTATGCTAGACACTTATCTTTGCATGGGATGAATCACCCTTTGGGACTCTCTACCTCTCTTCATTTACGACGGAAGTGCAGATGACTTGCTTAGACTAAATGCCTAAATTTAGATTGCTCAAATTAGATGGAGTGCATTTTACTTTTATTCATTTATTTAATTAATCCAGTTAAAAGAAGGATCTATTGGATCTATTATACTGAAAAAAGTGGTGCAATTTGGTTGAAAACTGTGATAATACTGTCCTGCCTAGAACAGTCTGGAATTTAAGTAATGTGTGGGTGAAATGAAGTATCATCAGCAACATTTTACACAGAGAGAATTCAGGGTGCAGAAAGACTACGTGAATCACTCTAACTTGCACTTAAACTTTGTGTCAGAGCAAAAAGACCGTGATTGCCTGTTAAGGCAACAAATTAAATCAAGATTTTGACACCAAATAAAGTAAGGCCTTTTGGGTCCATTGGGAGATTTATGACAAATCCTAAAAGTACTACATTGCCACAGTCTCACCCCAGACTAGTTATAATACCTGTCCCATCCCTCCATTTCTTCATATATGTGTACATATGAGTTTGTGTGTGTTTTTATGGAAATGTACATACACATATATATAAATGCATGAGTTTTATGCCAAGTATACATGCCAATTTCAAACTCAGTTAGTAACTACAGCAAGCATAGCAGAGTTTGATTCCTTTCAAGAGAGAAGAGTGCCAGACAGTTTGCTACTAGTCTATACAGAAAATATTTTAGAACATTTGTGGAGTATTCAACTTAGGTTGTTACATATAATAAAGGTAATTAACATGTCTGTAAAGACACTTTGGCCTTACTCATCTACATCTTTTATTTGGTCTGCTGCACACCATATTAACAAGGCTGCTGCATGCCATATTGATGAAAAGTTACAAAACCGAAATATTTTTCTCCTCAAATATGCAACTTTACAATGTGTTCTATTTAATTTTAATCTTTAAATTGTTCACACTAAGGATAACTTGAATGGATTATCAAAATACCAACCTACTGAAACATTGCATTTATGCCTGATTTGAAGAGCAAATGGCGATGATCATAGATTTTTATAGGGGCTGCATTATCAAATGAATTATAATAGTTCTCTCTAGTGTAATGTTATAAATATGGCATGGACTGCATTTATCTGCAAAAATTCATATTATTTTTCCCCTCTGATATCCAGTGCCTCTTCTGCCAGTATGTCAAACAATTTGCTTCAATCAAGAGTAGTAACAAAATGACAGTGACATGGCGTCACATGAAAGGTGGGGAGGATTCGCTTGACCCTTAGAGAAGGGAGGTTTTCTCGACCCACAGAGATTTATTTGTCTATTAGAGCTCCAGGGAAAATGACCCGGTCTGTCAGGTATCCTGGAAGGGAACTCTTCACTGGACAGATTGACAAGATCAGGATAATTTGGCTTCCCTTTTTCAGAGTGCAACGCATAAAAGAGACCCCTCAGCAGGTCTTCCCATGTGTTATTCCACTGCCAGCAAACTGTCAGCACCTTATAAAGGATTCACCCTTACAGTTTACAGAATAACACTCTCTATTAATACAAATTGTGACAAGTTAATAAGGTTCTGGGTTGTCAATGATAGGGTCTAGCTGCACGAATATATTTAAAGCAATCTAATAAGAGTAAAAAGCAAGCATAAGCACAAACTCTAATACAAAACAATCTACTAACATATTATGGTGCAAATCACAACCTCTAGTCCTTAAAAAGCAACAGTCAGCGTGCAGAAAATAAGTTTCTTACTCAATAAGCATCCCTAAGGCAGAAGGAAGACAGGTTCGGCCTGTCAGCCAATCTTAGCAGTTTCCGTGGAAATCTTCCTCTGATTTTTCCTATTTCTCAATTCCTTTTATAGTATTTATTTAGGTTTAAGTGGAGTTTGAATGAATCTAGTAGTAAGTGATTAATTGGGTAGTTGTCCTTGCCATCTATCTTTCTTCGTGGACAGATTCGGCACAGTCAACGTGTCACCATGTTCCCCTTCTTGCAGGATGTTTGTGGAGGGAGGCTGCCGTGCCTTCACATCACTCCCCTCTCCAGTGCATCCTCTATACCAGATGCTTATCTTAGTGTTTGCGGAACCTTTGTGGGGCATTGTGACCATGTTTCATCTGGGAAGCAGCAGCTGGTTCTCCTCTCTAATTCTTATTCTCCTTTAACTTTTAACCCTATCCATTACTCCACACATGGTATATATTTCCAGTCTCAATCTCTTCTGTGTATTGTCTATGAATATCCAAATATTCAGAATGTATAAGGTAGAAGAGTTGCAATTTGGCAGACAACTTGTGTAAACCACTGGGTCACAGGCAATCTTTCGGCAAATCTAACACATCCAGCTAAAAGCACTACGTTGAAGACCATCTGATAACAATCAGCATGGTTTTGATAAGGCTTACTTTTACTCAAAAACTGGTTAGAACACATTTATAATGGTGATAGATAGGCCTGTATTTGTGTCTTATTAAACTAGTGACCCTTATCGTTACTTGGCGTTTACTCTGCTACATAGGCAATCTAACTAATGATACTGTCGCCCATTTCTTTGATCTTTTCTTCAACTATTTTGTTTTTTCAGCATCTACATTACCACAGACAACTGGTTTTCTAAAAGAGGTGCCACAAATATTGTGTGTATTTTTCTAGCCTCATGACCTTTGCACTCAAAATAAAATAAAAATAAAATCTATACTCTCAAAGATGCAGTGACAATCCTTGTTCAAACCAAACATGAAGATGTAGGATCTTCTTTCTAACTCTTCTAGATTTGAATTGTAAGTATGTACCTTAATTTTTTAAAAATATTTCTTATATCATGTGTAGTTGAATAAAATATTATTTCTCATGTGTTTGCTCTCAATAGTCTCACAATGTGATAGCAATTTTACATTTCAGAATAGACCATCTATTTCTCCTCTTTTCTCAGAGGGTCCAGGTTATGCAGTCACACATATGAAACCTGTAAAGACATCTTTGTACCAATAAGACCTTGATACCTTCATAGACTTTGAGATACTCTTTTTTTGTCAATTTGTCCTTGCTTTCAGTAACACTGAACATACAGTAAGCAATATTTTTCAGATGCCAGTAAAATGTTTATCTCTTTAAATGTTACCAACAGAACTATTTGAGATCATCCATAAAAAGTAATTTTTACATGTGTAAAACATGGATGGCTGCAGTGAGAGTGAATAATCCTGGATGAACTCTTCATTTTAGATTAAAGTAGTCTGAAAAGGAACTACTTACTCGTGACACTATTAGGGTTATTAAATTCCACAGTAAAGGTGGACAGATATTTAAAAAATCACAGCATTGGAAGAAATTAATCCACCAGTGATCAAGAAAGTGAATAGATGATGAATTTCTGTCAGAATACAGTTATGCAGGATGAACTGAACAGAAAACAAACCAACTCTTTCATAGTGTCCCTTCTCATTACACTGTAGTATTATTGGTTCAGTTTTGGCAGATTTGAATGTTTTGAGATCTACATAGTTTCCTTAGGACCCTGGACTGTTGGCACCCCTTACGCCCTTACTGAGGGCAACTGGTGTTTCACTTCAAATTAACAGTCCCTTTCAGACTCCTATTTGCAGTGCATATATTGCAATATGAAGCTGACTGTGCTATCTAGGGATTTATACAACTACTGCATCTAAACTTAAGCATTTTTCTCCAAAAGATCTATTCAAATGAAGGGAAAACTAAAAACCTCCCTTAGTGCTGAGACTTCTGAAATCAGAAACGTGTACTAATTTGATAATGCATCTTTGTTATGCTGTACATCTAGTTCTTCCTTGCTCATAGATAAGCCTTTTTGGATTACGTTTGATTGCTCTGTTTGCTCATGCATAGTATCCTGTGGGATATATATTTTCAAATTGGAAAGGGTACAGAGAAAAATCCATGAAAACTTAGCTGAGGGGTAAGCAGCATGATTGGCACTAGCAGATTTCATCCATCAATCTATTTAATTTATCAAAAAGAAGTTGGAGAGAAGAGATGACTGTAATGTGTAAAAAATACATTGACAGACAATGCTAACTATAAATAATGATTTAATCTTATGAAGAAAACTAAATAATTACTAGATTAAAAAATGGATGGAGGTAGAAATGTACTTCTTAGAGATCTCTCTTTAAAAAAACCCAAACATTGTCACTGTTAGGGTGAAAATACATGTATAAAAATTAGGCGCTATGTGTCTTGATTATAAGAGCTCAGTCTGGATGATGTAACCATAGCTTCAAAATTGTATACCACTAAAAAAATAAAAGTAGGACCTGTTATATTATATGGAGGTCAAAGAAAATCCGTATCAACCAGCAGTAATGATGCACTAGTCACCTTCCTCATCATCCTATGCAATTTTAAGTTATATATAATGTGAGCCTTAACAGCAATGAGTTGCTGTCAGATGTGGTCAGATCAGATCAGACCAGATCAGCTCAGACCTAACCTTCTAAAACTGTAAAGCACTGACTTATTTTCTGTTTTGGCACCTACTTCAGATAGAGAGACATTTGGAGATGATCACATTCCACCATAAATCTACAACAGCCTTTATATTCTCCATTCCCCGCTTAAAACAAGCTTTCAATTTGGCTTAATAAAAGATGAATTTTCATTCAAGATCTTTAGTGCCTGTCAACGCTCCTGAATAGGGAGCCATTTCGCTTACTTAATGTCAAGGACACACACCCTAGTGATCTACATCCTAATCTCTCCCCTCCACCTGTAATAGCTTTACTGGTTAAAGACTGAATGAAAGTTAAGTGTGCCAGTCATACTTAAAATATTGTTATTATGCATGTACTTTGAATAAAGTACTTGTAATATTTTAAAAAAAGACTGCTATATTTGGACAAAACAATGTGGAAGTATTACAAGACTAGTGTAGTAAAAAGTACATTCATAAGCTTGTCTAATCACTGTATAGGGAATATGGTACACACCTCCCATAATTGTTATATTTTTAAAACAAATTGATATAATGGCAAAAACAAATGCAGTTAAACTAATACACTTCAAACATATTTATCACAAGATTTATTTTGATTTACTTAATCTAATATTTATCAAGTATCATTTTTATGCCTTTTTAATCTCTTTCCAAACTTGTTAGGATATTTGTAAATTACAGTGAGGGTATCATAAGGTATCCAAGAAACTTGAATTAATTTGTTGGGATAACCAAAAACATAGATGATTTTTCAGATGGCATTTATGCTAAAGAGTGTCTGTTTATTTTTTGTAAGTGTTCATCAGATGAGAGGATTCCTGTAGTGCAAGAGCTCCCTGATAAATAGACTGTATATGCATCACATGCCATATGATCTCCTGTTAAAAGCAAAAGATTAGCAGATAGAAGCTTCTGTGGTTGAAATACCAACCAAGCTAATAACTCATATGTACATTAGAACACACCATGTGATTTTCTTATGTTTTTAGTCAAAGACAGTGAAAACTGGCTGAATGAGAGAACTGAAAGAATTTCTGAAAAATATATTCTGGCTTCTAGAAATTACCTGAGGATCAGTTAACACTGGCAAACTCTGAAGTTTTGGTAAGCACTTGAGACAATCTTGGAAAAATTTCTTAATAATGAGTAAGCATTTTGTCTTTCATTGACAGAAAAGAAAAACTTCACTCACCCTTTCAAGAATCCCATAAATGTGAATGCCAAGTGGTAGGAAGGTGAAGAGATTTTTTCAGATTTCTAAATGGAGGAAAATGCAAAAAATTTTTTTTTTGTTCTAACGCAGCTAGATTACTAAAGGTCGTGTTAGAAATATCTCACATGATCTTTACATTCATTCTTGCAGATTTATAAATTTCCCTGTAAAATTTTAACTAAAGTGTCTTCTCATACAGGAAAAATGATAACACTAACTTCTTCCACTGTAATAAGGACATTAAAGTGATTAATACATGTCTCCTTTATTTTCACAGCATCTGTCCTTTTTACTAAATTCTGCTTTTAACTTTTCTTTAGCAAGGACCTAGAATACTGGTTCTGTTCCTGAAACACCCAAACCAACTATTATTTTCTATTAAGTTGTCTATCCACAGTTAATTAAAAGTTGCTATGTCCAAGATTGTGGAGCTTGGTAATTTCTGGGCATGATTTCATTTGTTTATATATTTTCAATTTTTTCCATCTGAAAACATTTTAGAAGAAAGAAGGGAATACAAAGGAAATATGACAGCTAAACATTAGCTGCAGTTCTGAGGTACAGGCAAAAGGAAGCCACAATCTTCTTTTCCACTCACTCCTGCACTGAGTTCTAGGGGAAACTGAATAAAGAAGATGGAGGAGCAATTAAAAAGCAATTGATAATAACCCATGCCTCTCTGTCATAATGCCTGGCAGCTCCACAGTATCTGTAAGAAATGCCTTTGCCAAAGGTTGTCCTGTAGGTGCAGGACACAACTAACAAGAATATAGTTTTTCTAGTATAAATATTCTAACAACATAAATGATAGAAATGCAGTATGTATTTTGGGCAGCTCTGACACAGAAACTTGTCAAGAGAATGATATGAGCATTTGATATTTTTTCCCTTTTCTGGAAAAAAGAAAATTAATTTAGACTTCCCCATAATCACAGGTAAATACATATTAAAAAAAATCTAATGGATTTTCCATATTTAGAATCCTTAAAATAGAAGTCTTTAACATATTATAACATAAGATGGCATAAATAAAGATGCTTAAAATGCACCTGAAAAGTAGTGCTGAGATTATTATTACTCAGAAATGCAATGTCACTAGCAAGGACTTATGTAGACCATAAAAACATATGCAGATATGCATATATTCAATCTCTGATTTTCTTAGTTTGTAGATAAGTTGCGACTTTAAATTTCATAATTTGAAATTCTACTCTGGATGTATTTTTATGCATAGTTGGTGATCTATCATTCACATGTAGCTCATTGAGAGTATGTGATATGTTATATTCAAAATGATTGATTCTACAGATTATAGCATAGTCATCTGTATGAGCAAGTCAGCTTTCATTTGTTTTAGAATCAGATCTGTGTAACTAATACTTGCCAATACAAATGCAAAATTTGGTGTACGTAATTAACTTTTAACACTGTCATTTAATAATCATAGTAACATGAATACTGATTAGGACATGTATGGTGTATACAAAAAATCCTCAGATGATAAATCAATCTAAACATTAGTTTTTCCCATGGAAAGTATAAAGCTTGCAACATTTATCACCAGAAAGGTGCTCTTTTACTTGGTCAGGTCTGTTGCTCTGTGCACTTTGAGATATCAACATAACAGGAAATACAAAGGAAGCTAGACTTCCTCTGCAGCCTTGCCATTTCAAATATGTAGAACACAGATATAAGGACAAAACAAAATTGGTGCTTCTCCCTTTGATTTCTCAGGACAAAATCTATTTCTTAAGCCAGTATTTTGAAAACTCTCCAGTTTACACATTTCTGTTTGTGGCATATAGTGCCCTACAAGGAGATGGAATTAGGCTTAAAAGACCACTTTCTGGCATAAAAATATATTACAACTATTTAATTATACTGCTGCCATGTATAATAGTCCTGGTTCAAGACCATATCCCAGTTGTTCTTGATGCGATTCAAACACAAACTCAAAACAATATCTTTCTCCGGCTTAGAATGCAAAGATGAAAAAGAGACAACATAAGTGAAATGATGAAACAATATTCTTCAGAAAGAGAGATGGAAGTTTCAGCCACTGAACCACATCCCACATTTTCTAGTTTTGAAAGAGGTTGATATATTACCATATTTGGATGGCAGTGGGGACTTCCTCTCAAGTATGAGAAACAGCATGAGATAAAAGACAAATATATGAAAATGTTATAAATCGTTGAGTCAAATGGAACCTAATGCTGTGGACCAGTTAAAGGCAGGATCCCATATTCTCAGGTAGTGAGGCAGAGCTTATGAAGAGCTTGACAACTGCATGCAAATTAGCTGAGTTAGTACAGAAGCTTAGACATGTACTGAACTAGGCAAATGATTGTGCAGAAACATTCTGTGTAGGTGCTCAGCTGTAAAAACCTGCATAGGGAAGAGATGGCTGAAAGCAAAATATGACTACAACGTATTTGGGGAAGCAGGGACAAAAGTTTTCTGTGGGAATGGATAGAATTATGTTAATTACACAGAAAGAATGAACAAAACCTAAGCCCTGAACTAATATATGAAAACTTAATAAGTGGTTAGAATTGCAAAAAATGCTCAGGTTAACAGCTTGAACAGGCAGGATGTGGTATTGCTCAGGATAAATTATAAAGTGAGGGAGGCTCTGGGGAAGGAATAATAAACTTTGGTTTGATCATGTTGAGCTTGAGCTGAACTTCAGTGGATACAAGAGGGTGAAATTTTAGTTTGGATACAAAATACATTTATAGTAAATGAAATGCAGATAATCAGTCTGAAACATCAGTTAAAAAATTAACTGAATTTGTGCTTATGCATTACACTGCCATTAGTTAACGTGCAAAGTGGAAAAAGAAATGGACTGCTGATGAGAGAATATGAAGTATGTCTTGCAAGCATGCAGTTCAAAGGAATGGTCATTGTATTTCTCTCAAAGCAAAGACAGGACAGAATTTCAAGAGGTGTATGAGTCAAAAATGGCTGCTAAGTCATAGAGAATAAAGTTGCAATGCTAATCCTGAGGTTTGGCTAGGAAGATGCACATTTGGGCTTATCTGGGACAACTTACACCGGAGCACCACGGCAAGAAACTGGGGAACAGTTAGCACAGAACTGGAAGAAAAAGTATAAAGCCTCATTTGTTTAGATATAGTATATGAGTATTTGTTGAGCTTAGCAATAATGGATGGAAAACAACAAGCTATTGGAGAGGCAGCTAGAGACAAAACAGGTTTTTGGATGGGAAACATACACATAACTATATTGTGTACAGGCACTGAATGAGAAATAAGCAAGGTGGGAATAGGTGAGATGGGAAAGACATGGAATGCATGCATTGGGATGCACAGAGAACCTGGAAAAGACAATCAGGCATCAAACTTCTATTTCTGCACAAGAGAGACAAAAGATGAGAGTGTAGAAAGAGTATGGTGAGAAGCTAGGCCAAAGAAAGAGGGAATGTAATTTTGCATTTTGTTTTTATGAGTCGTACAGGCAACAGAAACAACAGAGAAGGAATTAAAACAATAAGTGAGAACTGGAGCTAGGATTGTAGATTTGTCAATTAATTAAACTGGAAAAGTAATCAGTCTTTCTAAAGGCAAAACTAGCAAAGATGAAAGAACTGTGAAATGAACGGAAGACTGAGTAGTAGGGCAGAGGTCTTATAGCTTCAGACTGGAGCTACAGAGGCTCCTTTTCTAGTCTTAAAGGCTTCCAACTCCTGCTAAAGCATCTGTTTATACAAAATCTCAGAATAGGCAAAAGACTGCAAAAGACACAAGAAAGGAAGGTCTCACCTTAGTCTCATTGTGCACAAAATTTATACAAAACCCACTCAATTGAAATCTGAGGACGAAGACTAAAAGGAACAGGTGCCTCCATCAGCCTGCCAGCAGGACCTGTAATTTACGCACTACTATTGCCTCTCTCTCAAAGAGATATCTTCATATCTTTGCTAAGACATGTCTTCAACATATTTATTAAGTATTTATAGCATGAATAGAATGCATCAACTTCCATTTACTACCTGAACAGTTTTTCACACTTAACTGTGAAGTGCTGAGAGTTGTCTTCCCAAATTTAGTGACCAGCATTCTAGTACAGCTATACTGGTATGTGATTCAAGTCAGAGTACTACATATTCAAGCAATTCAGGCATATACTTAGCCATAAATTACATTCAGATTTTTACAACTGATTCAAGAAACTACAGAACCTCAGCTGCCAAATGTCAAGAGATAAAGGAAGAAAAGGTACTGAGTTTATGTTAAGCACATATACTTACCTCCTTCTGTTGTCAAACACAAAGACTACCTAACCTTTCTGGAGGCAGATGGGCAAAATGCTGAAAGCAGAAGTGAAAAAACTCACAGATTTACGAAGAAGTGTTTGAAAGACATATGACTTTATTTATAAATCAGGACTAGTCTTAGGAAAATCTACCCTCTCTAAACATAATTTAATGTGCCTGAATTTTCTTTATGTACTATGCTTGGACTTGTAAAAGAGACCAGCTACAATAATAGCATCCAAACTAGCTTCAAACTTAATTGTTCTTTTTTAAAGGGGTAGAGTTTTAGGTCCTCAAATGTACTGATGCCTTTGGATTTTTACAATCAAAGTGTTTCCTAAAGGCTAGGATATTTATTCTTTAAAAAGTGAGAACAACTACTGCTTAATTATTCTTTATGAACTGTACCAGACTTTGTTGCAATTAAAAGCAGCCCTGCTATTGTCAGGGATTTACACCACAGTCATTGACAACATATGAGATGTAGAGAATAGAGAAAGATGAAAGTCCAAGTCCTAAATCCAGTCTTGAGAATGCTGTCATCCACAGGCCTTTGATGTCAAAGGAAAACCTGTATATAAGTACACCATGTGCCATAAGACAAACTCATGCAGTATAGGCCTCATTTGTTATGCAAAATTTACATAACTAGTAAATTAAAGAAATTAGTAATGATGAAATTTTGCTCTGCAATGACACTAACTTCCGTAAAGGTTCAAAAATGCAGAAAAGAGTATGTGAACATTGATGTTTCAAGAATAGACTAAATTCTAGTTCACTTGTGATAAAATTTATGAAGATTCTGCAGAACCTACACCTTACTCTGCTGCTGCAAGAAGCAGTTCTTACTCTATTTGAAATAATGGATGACAGGACAAAGGGAGTGGTCAAAGATTGTAAAAGAGCACTGAGAATCAATTTATCTGTTGCCAGATCAGCAGAGTTTGCTCCCCAGAGACAGGCACTATCTAGTTTTGCCTCAATCCATTGTAAATTGTTGCCTGGTAACTTCAGCTGCTTCCATTTCAGGTTAGTTTTTTATTAGATGAAAACCTTTTAATTACAAGCTTGACTACTACAATATTCTTGTTGTACAAAAATATGACCCCAAATGCTTACATAAAACCATGTGTAATTCCAGGTACTGCTTTCCCACTGCTACCTCTGCACTAATTAGGATTTCCCCTATCTGAATAGTTCAATCTACTTGTTAGGCTCGAGTGTCAGCTTTGACACAAACAGTTAAACATTGGTGCTTTCTTCTGAGAACTTTTGCTTACCATCTCCCTGTTCATGGGATGCTTTCTGCTGTGTGCCAGTCAGGCTTCAGCCCTTTGCATTGAATGTGTTCCTTTCTTCTGGAGGCTGCCTGGAGAAGTCTTTCCTGGAAATAGCACGTAGCCAGGACCTTCTGGGTTAAAGTCCTAATGTTACAACTGCACATTGTTTACTGCGTTAAATATAAACGTTATTTGTTCTCATTGAAAGCTTCCCTTATCTTTTCAGTAATACTAAAATATTAGAAAACTCAGCCTACCTCTCAAAGGCACAAATTAAGCAATTATCAGGGAAGATTTCCTGATTCCCTAGTGAGGTGAAGTTATTCCCATGTCAGAGCTCTCCACTAGCATGAGGCAGCTCCTCTTCCACTCCATGTTGCGCCAGAAGAGTAAAGGTCACAGTACTATATGTGAGGCTGCATATTTCCAAGAGCTTTCAGAACTGGTGCAGCTTGTAACATGAAGGAAATATTTTTTTCTACTGCACATTAAATATATTTAATACATTAGGGTTGTTTGGGTTGATTTGATGAATCCCCAGCTGTGTAACTGGGTGTTGACACACAGCTATTTTATCTATCAGTCTACCAGCATAGGATTTCAGTGACTAGAGTCCAGAGCCCAGCAATAATATAGAATAGCATTCTCTTACCAGCACTGTCATATTTACTTGGTGATCAGTCTGCTTTTCTGGTAGAGCATTAGAAAAGACAAACATGGAGCAGTTTGCTGAACAAGTTACATTGCAGGCCCACATGTGGAAAGTCTTTATTCTTTTCCCTTTGATTACTATCCAAATTCAGTCTTACAAAACATGACTCAATATGTAAAAAAACTCGCTTCTAATAGGAATACTTATAACATACAACAGATTATACAACCAAATTTACCTCAAATGGTTTTGAAGTTGCCTAGCTACAGGATTGGAAAGGTTGAGGAACTCCCTGCTGAAGAAGCAGGAAATGAAGCAGATGAGCCCTTGAGGATTGAAGCTCCAAGCTCCACCTAGTGACAAAACTTTATTGCTGCCTTTATCGGTAATCTCAGGGAAAGCACAGGATACCATGAAACGTTTTGAAACCCGTGGTGTAGTATTGGCAGGAAGTAAGAATCAGATCCAAAACAAGCAAACTATTTTTGTTTGTTTGTTTTTGTTTTTCAAATACAAATATATCCGAAAAAAACAACACAAGAGACACTAACTGGCAATGGAATGTTCAAGAGAAGTAACACTACACCACCCCGTGCTAAAAGAGTAGGAGAACAATGTGGCCATAATGACAATAATTCCTGAAATTACTCCGCTTCTTGGGAAGGAGATTTTTGCATTAATAAAGACAAGATTCAGAACTCTAGTAATTATTAATATTTTTCTCCATAACAAGAACATCTTGCGCTTTACATCACCAGCTGCCTCGTGGGATAGCAGTGAGGTTTTGTTCACCAGCTACAACAACATGTCCAGTACTATTCAACAAAAAATCTGGTGAAGCACTTATTGTAGGCATAGACATTTTATTTTATGAACATAAAATGAGGCTTTCCCTCATAGCAAACAAAAGAAGGTTTTCTAAGTTTTTTGAACTGACCAATAGTATATAAGACTTGTGTTGGGGAAGTGTGATTTATCAGAGAAGTTACTGCTAGTTTTAGACAAGAAAGCTGCATTTTGGTGCATTCCTAATATATATTTTACTTGTAGAGGATGACATTCCAGGCTGCCTTGATGGTCAGAAAATAAAATTACACTAGATTACATGATAATTAAAATGTATTCAATATTCTGTCACTTCCAGTGAATCAATGCTTCCTAAATTAATTGTTATATAAAAATAAAAAAATACATATTCCTCCCCCGAAGAATACAGTTTAGTAATCATCTAATGTTTTGGTCTGTATTTTATCTCCTGATGAGTATTTGAATATATGTGGTCCTCAAAAGCAGTTGAGAATTATCTTGAAAAAGAAAGTCTTGTGATCAAGAGGAGCCTGAGGATGTGGGTTGAATTGCTGACTTGTTAGATTGTAATGTCACCCTAGGTCCAATAAAAAGAATAGCAATACTTTGATATCTCAAACAAGCTAATAAGAGTGAATTAATTCATAAGGTGCCTTGACATGGTGCTCCTTCTCTGGAATATGTTATTGTTTTTTTCTGGAAATTCCACTTTTGGTTTTGATTGCAATCAGAAAATCTAGTATAAAAGGAAACACTTAATAAGACTTTTCCAAAGAATGACCTGTTCAGATTTAGATGGGGAAAGGTATTAATCTTGTTTTATTCAGACTGTCCTTGCTAGAGTTCTGCTATAGTAGATGACAATAAATGGACATGTGGAGCTTGAGACACCAATGTGAAAAACAATATTAAATTATGTTTGGTAAGCATGAAATTCAAAAGAAACGCTGACAAAATTTCCTGTATATATAATATCTTGAAGCCATTTGCCACACTGAATGTTGTCACATTCCCTTTTTTCGTTTAAGGAAAGGACAATAATATATTTACATGACAGAAGAGAGAAATGCTTACTGGAATAGTATTTACCATTAAACTCTGCCAAAGTTTCTTTTAATTTGTGGTACTTTAATTATATTTAAGGTTGTGCCTGCTAGTGGAATCTGGTGCTGAGCTGCTGTACTTATGCTCTTCATTATGGAACATATTATGCTAAGAATTGTGTTGCAAAGTATGGGTAATTGGGAGCTGATCTGTTACGATGATGGAAAAATGTTCAATGCAGGTTTCAGCAACAGACTTCTACTGATATGCTAGCCTAAACTGTTTACTAGACTGATTTTATGTTTAGCAGAGGTTATATTATGTTAGAAACCTTTTAGCAATTTGCCTGCTTTTTCAGTTGCCGGTATCTATGTGAATGCAGCTACTGATACAATTTTTTTGTGAAGATATAACATAACAACAACACATGACTTTTCACATTCATATTGCCAGGCAGAGCAAAATAAGTTATGATGATGGCTAAAAGCACATTAATGTCATACAACTATAATTACACTAAATTTTTCTTGAATAAAAGTCTTTCTAAGAATTCATAAATGAATCAGCATTGCCGGAACTTCCTGAAAAAGTTTAGTTATGCAAGTACTACTCAGATCTAGCTTTAGGGTAAATAGTCAGGGTATGTTAGGCGAAAATAGGTTCAATGAAGTAGAATGGCTATTCATTCAGACCACAACAGGAAGAGAAAGGGGCTAACACAGGAGGATCTGCCAAATGTCCCCAGTGCGTCACACGGCTGGGCTGCAGAGGGATGTGCTGAATCCCAATGGCTTCTCCCCAGATCCCACTGCTATCCATGCAGTCCCCTCACCGAGATGGCTTTCCTCTCGTGGAGGCTACTGCTGGTGCACAGCCCCCAGCAGCTCACACTGCACCGAGTGCTTTATGTTCAGGATGATTTAATTTTTTTAGCTTTTGGAAAACCCAGACACAAAGCCCAGCCCCTACAGCTTGATGCTGGGCACTGCAGAGCCCTGACTTTTCAGTGTATTGTTCCTGTCACAGCTTGGTTTGCTGTGTTCCATGGCAGCAGTTGTATGATGCGGGCCTTGCCTGCGGCCAGTCTCTAAAGTGTTTTGCCGGATCAGGGCTGGGAGCGGCATCTCCCAGCATCAGGGCACTTTCACAGTGCTGATGCAAAGGTGTTGTGGGGGAAATGCACAGGCTGGGGGCAAGCAGGAGGAGTCTAAAATAATAGCATTGGCTTGTGTTTGGTTTGGTTTCTCACTGAGAATACCATGAAAAGGCCAAAGAGTCTACTGCAGTTTGCTGCTGCAATTCGTTTGTGGGTCCCACCAGGCCTGCCCAGCTGAGGTTGAGCAGCAGCAGTAGCAGGTACCCCTGGGTACCATGCTGGATGGCACCGTGCTGGATGGGCACCGTGCTGGATGGGTACTGCGCTGATGAGACCATGCTGGGTGGGCACCATGCTGGGTGGCACTGGCTTCCCTGGGAGGTGTGCCCCTGGCCAGTATTCTGGAATGTGGAGCCGTGCTGGCCACGGCCGGTCCTCAGGTGGAATGGTGGCAGTATGAGAGGATCTTGCAGTCTCCTGGTGCCAGCCAGGCAGGCACCTTGGCCCAAAGTCTTGTCCAAAGTCCTTCGTCAGAGGCAGTTCCTGACACTGGAAGTGGCCACGTACTGATTTTCAGTAGAACTGCAACTGCTTCAGTTGCTGTAAAATTTCTGTATGAGCGACTAATCTGAAAAGGAAAGGCAACAGTCCTTACACACAAAGTTTAATAGAATTCTAGAAAAAGGTTAAAATTCAAGCAGTTAGTAAGAACAATGTTTTTTTTCAAAATACTAATTTAGAGCATTGTCAAGGCATAAAATGGCAAAAATTTTATTAACTATCCATAGTATGTGGCAGTTCTACATTTATTTGAAGGGTAAACAGACTTCTGAATAGCTGTCTTAATTATATATACAGTGTTTTAATTAGCAGCACTGAAGATTTATTTTATAATCTAATCATCAATGATGTATTTCAGTGATATAATGAAGAAATGAAGAGATGAAGAAATGCTTTAGGGTAGTAGACACATTTATTTTGTACAAACTAGCTGAGTCTGGGCAAGGTTTGCCAGCTTAGGTGGGGCACCAGGCTGATGTAGCTAGGCTGGGCCAGTTCATGCCTCATATTTCTAGTTTCTTGTGCTGAGGGAGTCTGGCTGCACCTAGCAAAATACACCCAGATATGACTTCCCGTCCTGACAGTGAAATACCATAGGGGCTTTCAACTGTTCACGTGCAACCTGAATCAGCAGAATTACCAAGCATGGTTAAGGATGGGACTCACCCATTTTGACTGGAGGGCTCACTGCAGTCAATGTCACTTTGGACAGACTCCAAGCTTTGTGGTTCCTTTTTTACTTCGTGTTTAAAAGAACTCAATATAAAAGCAAAACACTGAGGAAGGCATTGAGTGTCACATGGTTTCACGTGGTTTCGATAAAACTCCCTAAACAGGACCAGGCTCATGCAAAACTTACACGAGGATTCTCTTTAAGGTTTTGCTACTGGCAGCTGAATTTTGTATTCATGACTAATTCAAGGCCAACCTAGTTTCACACATGCTTAGAGTCTGTGAAGAAATTTTCTGAACCTGTGTTTTCAATCACTGTTAATTTATTATGAGAGAAGTGACAAGAGTGGCAATGGTGAAATGCTGATAAATGAAATGCTAATAATCAATATGGAGAAGAGTTTAGGGTTTTGCAGAATGTGCTGTTGATCAAAAGTGCATTTTTAGTTCCATTTTGCAACTTGGCGCATACTTCCTTTCTCTTCTGTCCTGATGCTGCCTGTACAGAAATAGGCTGACACCAATCAGTTCTCCCTACCTGCTGATCTGGACAACTCTTTGTGCAATCATGGGTGGAGATACTGCTTTAATTAATGAGCCAGCTTTCTCATGAGAGAAGCAGCTGGCTCTTTGCTGATCTTCTCTAAGCTCGGGTCAGTCGGTACCTATATGTGAAAATGTGGTTTTCGTCTTGATTTCTGTTTCTCCGTGTCTGTTTCTGTCTCTGTCTCTCCCAGTACTGGCGTATGGCTTAGACTTGGGGTGTTAATTTCATCCATTATAGAGCAATTATGCTTAAGAGTGACCTGTGGTGCTGTTTTAGTAAGGGAGGGTAGAGGACAACTCAGGACAGACTGCAGAAAGAGTCCAATAAAGGCCTAAAGGGATTGCTTTTTCCTGCTATGTTGAGGAAGAATGATGACAGGAGTTGTAAGGAGGTGTTTGGTAGTACTGTTCAACTATATTTGTTTTAATGTTTCAGTCCCCTTTTTCCTTTCCCCTCACAAACCTACTCTGAACTGCCCAACATGAATTAATGTAGAAAGCTTTTCTTTCACAAGAGTCAGCCAAAATCTCACTAGGGACCTGCAGCACTAGGTGTATTCCCTCCACCCCTCCATCTCTTTAATGAGTCATCCTATGCTGCTGACACTGTGCTCAATGACTGGCAGCAGTGACTGGTCTGTCACAGAGCCACTGTAGAAGCCGATGTCTGCCATTAAGCTATTCTTAAAATGAAAAGAGGTTTTGTTGTTGTTCCTTATTGTACGTTATGCTTATGTAGCTCTTACCCTACATTTACATTTTCAAAACAGTAAATAGGTAAAACGACTTGTTACTGCTGCGTGCTCTTGCCTTGGGAAAAAAAAATTATGTGCTACTGCCTGCTACTGCCTGACAGAGAACCCTAAACATTGTTCATAGAGGCTTTAAAGCTACTTAAATAAGAAGCAACACCAGTTTTAATGTCTTTCTCTTAAGCTATTTTATTTTTCCAAAAATTCTCAGGAACATGATCTTGTTGGAATATTTCAAGATTTGACACTTGATTAAACAGTTTTAAACTGTTTTTACTGATTTCCATTTACAGTATCAATGCATCAATTTTTTCAGAAATTTTAAGAGAGGTTTTTTTAGGCAGCCACATTTTGTAGATTGTTTTTCACTGAGAAAATCTCATTGCACTTTAGGAAAGAATTGCACAATTAGCCTTATCGTGGCATTCCAAAGCAGACAAATAAATAAATAGATTTTTGTCATTTACCTTTAATGGCAATTTGGTTTTGAAGTTTTCTGTATGACCATGCAGGCTCAGAACTCCTTGTTTTCAACAGGAAACTGAGATTTTCACTGAAGAGATTTAAATCCAGAAGGTATAGGTTGAGTATAAATGCCATATATTATGTAACTTTACAGTAAAATGATGAGTCAGTGACATCATTCACATCTACTTTTAAAATAGCATCTAAATAATTGAAAGTGAACTACTGAAGTATCTAATTGCTTAGCAGTACTTCACAATGAAAAATCCTTGTCATTTTTGTGATATTGAAAATCTCTTTCTTTGCAGTTTGTGCTCCTTTGACTTACTACAAGAGAAATGGCATTTGATATATCTGCATATGGATTGTCAGCAATTATATCTCCTTGTTGCCAAAATCTGACTCTTAAAGAAACCTATTGGACTCAATTTGTGCATTTTAGCAGACAGGCATTCTCTTATTATGACACACTGGATGATCACAGCATGCCAGGTACCCTGGGAATCAGTTTGCCAAAATGTGCCCAGAGGTATCTTCACTACAATAAGTGTCTGCATAAGGTCTCTGAGGGGCTTCATTGGGTCTCTCTGGCAGTTGTCCATGTTTGGAGTTCCCAAAGTTCTTAGTGACTTATGAAATTCTTTAAGCAGTACTCCTGGTTATACATCAACCTGGTGTTGCCTGCTTGTCTGTTCCAGCTCCCTTCTTCATTGTTTCTTCACCTTGCTTGGCTGATTTCTTTAAATTGAGGCATACTAATTTTCTATGGTACATTCTGCTGCAAAAACTGTTCATTCTTGTTGCATCTCTAAACCTTGATATCATCCTCGTGGTTAGTGGGGAGGATAAGCAAAGAGGTCAACGGCACTTCAGGTGCATGTATAGGACTGTAATTAAAACATTTTTCAATTCTGATGATAAGAATAGGGAAGATGGACATGTAAAATGCTGTAAACCATAACTGGTGTCAAGTAGCTACTTTGGAAGTATGTGGAGCAGTTCAGATTTACCTCATCATACAACTGCTGTTTTTCTTCAGTGCTTTTGCCAATTTCAGTTAATCTATAAATATTTTTTTAATGAAGAAGGAAAATGATGGACATGAAATGATTAAGAAGTCAGATAATTTTCTGAGGAACATTCAAGTGTTTATGGTATTCCTGCTCAGATGGAAGAAAGCAGATTTGAGATAAGAATTCAAGAAAGGTAAATGAGGCATATAAAAATAAGGTAGATGACCTCTGTGAAGCATAAATGGTTAGAAGGTAATTACCATGGGTTTCACAGTATGCCACAATGTCTAGGAAGCTTATGCAGGTGACAGGTCAAATTACCTCATGTGTGGGTAGGAGAGCCTGAGGAGAACCAAGAAAAACTGACCAAGTTTACTGTCCTTCAAGTATGACTTACTATGTCATGTTTACTGAAAGTCATTAAGAGCTTACACTCCCTCTCATTATTGAAATAAGTAGCTCTTATTAGCAACTCTATGAGTAGCTATTCACATGTTATGGAAAGTATGTTCTGAAATAAAACTTGGATTTGCTCTTACAAAATCTTCAAAGCCTCACCACTTTAACAGAAAGAACTGCACTGACACCTGAATCCACGTTGACTGACAAGTCAGGTGATAGCCTTATCTAGATGGACCATTATGGACTTTTCAAAAACACTTATGTTTCAAAGATTAATGTTGCAACCAGCACCATAAGCCAAGCCATTTCAAGTTAATAAGATTAAGAGTCTCAGAAAATATTTAGAAGTACATGTGACTAAAACAGGACACAGAGAGAAGAGCAGATACCAGATGGAAAGTTTTATCTCCAATAGGGATTTTTGTTTAGAGATACTGTGCTTGGAAGATGTGTCTTGTCCAGGATGCCAGAGGTCTGTTGTTCATGAAAATAGTGTTGCTAGTCCTGCTATTCATGCCTGAAATCTTCTGAATGAAAGACAATCAGGATCCCAAATTAAAACAAAGCTGCATATTAAAGCATGTTACTGTTTTTGTTCTTTGTACTTGTTTCCGGATCTAGATATTAGCGTTTTGTTAAGCATTTCCTGACATTGGAGGTGGTTTCAGAAAGGTTGGGCAAATACAGAGTGCCTTTCTGCAAAGCGGAAATGTAATTACAAAATATTAAATTGTTCTCAATTAAGTACTCCACACAGCTTTAAAAGTCCTCATGAGCCCATAGTCTTCACTAAGATGCAATGGCCTAGTTGTAAGCTGGTATACAAAATACAAATTAAAAAAAAAAAAAAGTTCTTGAGGCAGATGTTAACCAAAGCCTCTATAAGTGGGCATTAATTCCAGGACTCAGGTTTCACTCTAGACTTGTCACTCAGCGTCTCATTACTTATTTTTTTGTTTAGACTCCTCAAAAAAAAAAAATAGCCGGTCTGTGGTGATGGGATACTGAGAAAATACTAGTTGAAAAAAACCATAAGAAGGTTGCATCCTAAAAATAAAGCATAGGTAAACAAGGCTTAAAAACTGTAGTGGACTAGTGGTTGGTGACACCATGAGAATCCCTTCAGAATAAAAAGTTCATATTACCACTGAGTATTTTAATCCTAAATGTTTTGAATAAAAGGTCAGTGGTGTTTAGAAAATGAATGGGGATCTTTCTCACTCCTTACTAATCTGAGCATATTACTACTCTTTTGGAAGTCAAAATCTGTCTGGGGGGGATTTCAGAGTAATGTGGATGGTACATGGCATTGGAAGCAGAGGAATACTTTATCCAGTCTCCCTTCCTCATTAACTTCTTAGCTGGGCCTCACATATTGCATATATGTGGCAGCTCTAAAGGAGTGCTGATTGACAAAGGAAGGGAAATAGAGCATGACCAACCTTTGGCTCCTTTCTCGCTAGAATAGTAAAACCACATGATTAACACTGGGGATCTCTAAATGCAGTAGAGAACAAAAGCAGAAATATGGCAGAGTGCAGAGTAGATTCAGTACAGGTAAAATTGTATAGGGTAGTTTACAAAGCAAGTGCTGTGGCTAATTCCATTAATAACAACAGCAGTATTGACACCTTGTACGATGTGATATATACTTTCACAATCATTGAACAGGGTGTTGGGTATGCAATCCACCCTGTGCTTGTCCCAAGGATGAGTGCTGCAGTGGTATAGGGACCTATCAGTAGCCAAAGACTACACTAGAATGAACAAGTGTGCTTAAGCTGGGTGAGAATTCAAGTTGTTATATGTCTTTCATGGTGCCATTCAGGACTAGATAGAAAATTAGTATTCCAACCTGGTAAGTGTTCTAGCTTCCTTAAATTAAAATTTTTATAAGCAAAAATATAAAGTTATAAAGCATATTTTGAAAGGCTTTTTGTCCAGTACTGATTTAAGTTTTGAAGTTATCAAAGTGAACATTTTATTTAAGTAAAATAAATTTGCCTCAGAGATCTAAAACAATAGAGTATTTGAATAATAGGCTTGCCTTACTCTCTTACTCATCATGTTAATTCTCCTGTCAGTAGTTGGTTTTAATTCCTGAAAACACTGATCTCAGTTGCTGGTATCCATTTTGCATTTGCTATTACTTGTCTTTTATGGAATACAGTGTAAAAATGGAGGTTCAACTAACACCAAAGTGCATGTTCATCTGCATACTACAGAAAAGATGATAAATGTAGAACTCTGTAAAGTCAGAAATTTTGCTATAATCCCTTAAAAGTATAAATAAAAGACATTAATAATTATTGGCTTAGGAGTCCCAAACAGGAAAGAAGAAATATTACATTTAAAGCTGTTATTTAAATGTAAAAACAATTATTGTTTAAAAACATATTTTCATCTACCTTGATTTACTTACATTCTTCACAGGCATGGGCCATATGTATACAGAAGCTCTGCAGTAACTTTTCCCATACCAAATATATGCACTTCCTCAAAAAATGGAGAAACAGCTACTGAAAAGAGTCAAAGTTTAAAACACAGAAATATTTTCAGGCTCAGAACTAGCTTATAGCCATACAGTTAATAAATGAGAAGCTTACAATTTCTTTACACTGTCTCCATTAGCAGGTGCAGAGGCAGTCAGATGGAGTGGTAGATTTCTTAGACTCAGAGACAATCTAGCAAATATTACTCAAATGTTGTAATCCAGTCATATTGTTTTAATTGGGCAACATGGCATTGTGATAACAGATGGCAGCTCCATGTGAACAGATTCAGCCAGACTGATAGCATTCTGCCCCAGCTCCTCTGAATGAACAGCTATGTGACTCCAGTTTATATTGCAATAGCTTCATTCAGATTTCACACTTGGACAGACACTGTGCCATTATGAAAGCAAATACCATTTAAAGCTCTGTGTGTTAATGTATGGAGATTTCATGGTACTTTCCATTACGAAAGTGTCAAGTTAGTTGGAGCTGTAGTAGCTGAGCTGCACTGGAACTAAGACATTACTGCTGGTATCTGTCAACCCCAGCCAAAGGTCGCAGTTCCTGCATCAAAGTTTGCAGAAACGACATGCCTGTATCTTTACTACTTCATCTAGATGGTGCCAGGTGACATCTGTCTTCCACAGTGGTTTATCCTGGGACACCAGGCATTTTCAGAGGAAGTGCTCCACATGTTCCCCTCTACTGACTCTGTGGTAACTCCTGGCAGGGAAATGGGATGGACAGCTGGAGGCAGAAACATCTTTAATTTCAGAAGAAGGATTTGCCAGAACTTGCTTCTCAAAATGCTAAATGTTAATAGCTTCCTTCTACAGAGATAAGAGCAGTTTCTAGGCCAGTGGATAGCTAATGTAGTGTTGCCGTTTTGGAGAGGGGGAAATACGTTAATTGGACACTTTGTCAAAACATGCAGAAACATCATCTACTACGTTCTCCATAACACTCTTCATGTTTGTGCACTTCAGAAAGCTGCTATGTACAGGAGGGGTAGAATACAAGTTAGTCGTCTTACTCTACCCCAAGGGCATTACACCCTTTGGGATATGAGAGCCTCAGCCATTTTCTTCCTCCTAACAGTAATGTTTCGGGGGTGGGGGAGGAGAAAGAAACCAAATGTGAACAGACTCTGGCTGGCTCTTGTGCTCTGTGTGCTTTCTCACTCCCTTGCTAACCCTCTCAAGAACAATTGTAATCCAGCTGAAGTTTTTCCTGGCTCTTTCCCGACATAACAGATGTTTAATAATGGTTCTGGATCACTATTTACATGCTGAACTGTTTTCTGTTAATCTGAAAAATTTTTAGAGAAAAAAAAGATTATGTAGGGGGTTAGTTTGAAAAAATAAAAACAAAAACCCAAACCAAAACAAACAAGCAAAACCCCCAAAACATAAAAAGTTTTTAATTATCTGAATGTATATATCTGGTCAGCAACAGTTTAGCTGCTGCCAGAGTGACTTTCTTAATGTCTCAGTACTTGAAATGCTTTTGTAGTATACTTGGCAGGCACTACTATGCAGAAGATCACAATGTACAAACCACATTAATTCCAAACAGCAGACTTTATCTATCTCTGCTAGCCCTTATATGGCCCTCCCCACTGTGGTAGCTGAGCTCCTCAAAATCTTTTGGCCATTTCCCCTCAATGCTTTAATGAAATATAGAAGCACTCTACTCTGTACTGTTCTTTAAGAATGGTCTCAAGCAAGGCTATGAGCGTGGCACTCACCCTTTTCTCGTATCTTCATAACTAACTTGTATAGCTGTGAAGCTTTAGGCAGCCGCTGACACACTGTCTGACCATAGCAAGCCACAGAATTAAAGCAGTTAGGTGACACTCTGTGTACTTTAAAGGTGACCATCTAGATACTCCAGGGGCCACACTTTCAGACCTGCTGCCCACAACCTCTCAACCAACTCCAGGTGACTACAATGAAGACTGAAGTTCCTTACTAGTCAATGGAGAGTGATAGACGATTTTAAGGCATGAATCATCTGCCTAAAGAATGGATGAATCACACTCTCTAGTGCCCATTTCCCTTCATTGGCCATGGAACATCTTGACAATTTTTGAATAGAGAATTCTGCATTTGGTTATACAATCTCATGCCCTAATCTGCTCATGAAAAATGCCATTGCAAGATCCACAGGGGTTGTCAGTCACCTGAAATAAACTACAGTCAGTAGGTGTGCCTAGGTATCTTTGACAATATCTATGTCAGAGCGATTTGTGAGAGGTCTCACACATTACAGACACAAAGTCTGCTTCTCACAAGCCTCAGGTCAAAATGTTGTCTATTGATCTGTCTTCCCTACCAGTCTGGTGGAAATTAATAAACCTTATAATTGCCACAAATTCAGATGTTGCCTATAGAAGGTCTTTTTGTTAAATAAAAAATGTCTTAATGGTTAATTGCAGGAAGGAAGGGAAATTGGACATACTTGTGCCTTAAGGAGCAGTCTAACAAGAGTTTGAAGCTGTCCTTGTCTTTCACTGTCCTATGAAAACAAAATCTTTAAAAGTTCCTTGAAGATTACTCTCCTGATGAGAGGAGGCCATATGTAGGCTACTGGACAAACAAATGTAGATTTTACTCTGCTCTTCATTTTGTGTTTATTATACTGTGTTTGAAATGGGGATTTCATTGGGTTGCTATGTGAATTTTCAGATGTATTTCCCATTGAACATAGAGTCTTTCCACTTGAGGCTCATAAACTACATTTTCTCCCTTTTTACTTGCACAGGGGCNTGTTGTGGTTAAGAACTGTTATCTTTTCCTTTATATATATTTTTCCTAATTAAAGTTCTGTTCTCTAAATTTAAAAGAGAAGGATTATTTATTGGCCAACATAGATATCTTAGTTCTCCTTTGAACTGAGACAGGGGCACATCAAGGCACATGCCTGAGAAACAAGAAACAAAATACTTTTATGAAATTAGGAAAAAAAGCCAGTTTTTAAAACTGCTATTTAGACACTCAGCTTTCACTAAAAGAAGAAAATAATCCTCCAAAAGTTATGGTCTTAATGAAGATCATAAAAATGTGAAGTAGTATTACAGGTGCAGAAATCTCTGTGTTTGCTTAAAGCCTGGAACTACAGCTCTTAAAGATTAACTGTCCCATTAGCTGTCACCTCATATTGAACATAAAGTTTTGTAAAGGACAGCATATTGTTCTATCAAAGTAGCAAAAAAAAAAAAAAAAGAAAAGAAAAGAAAAGGAATAAATAAGGAGGGAGAGATAAGACTGAGACAGTACAAAGACAGACTGCCAGAGGTGGATTTTGGTTCCTGTTTCCTAGTTCATAATTCTCATTCAGCTTGTTTTTCATTGTTTTGTATTAAACAGATTTCTACCAGTTCACCTCAAAACAAAAGCATTTCTCTTGGACTTTTAGGCACTTTTGGCTTTGGCACAACCTTTGGCACAACCATGGTGTGCTGCAAATGGGCAGTTGGGTATGAATTCACAGGCAGTACTGTTACAGAAGTGTAATGGCCAAGAACAAAACATTGCAGGGTCAGAAAATAGCACCTTTTATAAAAGTTGGGCTTTCACCCTTTATAATAGCTTACAAATTGCAGCTATTAGTTAGTAAAGAACAATTAAGTGTTTGACTTATACAAAGCATGAGAAGTAGCCAAAGTCAAACACCTAAAGGGGTGTTAGGTTGCACAGGTGGGAGTGTGGCATTTAGAATGCCAGGATCCGTGAGCATCCCTTTTGCCTCTGAACAGTTCCTAGAAGATGCCATTTTTTTTTCAAAAGGGAAAAAGGAGACACAATTTACTATGTACAACATTCAGTTGTCGTTCCTATCACTTATGCATGTAGGAAAGGAAACTTTTCCTCCTTTCATTGACAATGTAATTATATAATAAAATACAGCCTTTGTTGGTATTTTTATTCAGTTGGTTCAATTTCCTTCAGGCAAAAAAAGGAAAAATCCCCCTGTCTTTCCTTGTGGGTTGGTAGAAAAGGAAATATTAATGAATTTTACCCCAGATTTATCTCGGTGAAAGCAGAATCAAGACATCACGTATTAAGCACCTAATAGCCAAATAGATTACATAAAATTGATTTGCAATTTATTTTATATTTTTTGTGAGAAAATGACAGTGCCTGAATTGTAATTTACACTACTTAAAATTAACCAACTATGTATTTTTTTCAAATATTCAAGAAAGAACAAGTTTAGCTTCTCTGTTGTAAAAAAATGATGTTCAATTAATTTTCCTCCTCTTTTAAAAGAAAATATTAAAGGTCTATGGAAAAAATGAACAGGCATTTGGCAAAACCTGGCTTTTAGCAAACTGGCATCGGTTACTGCGTTACTGAAACCCGTTCATGAATGCTGGCTGCTTGTTCCCTGAAAGAATGCCAGTGAAGTACCCACCCTGGCATCTTCCTTTGCAGATACATCAATCTACACTCTTAGGCCTTGCTGACATACATCAAAACTCATTCTAAAGTAGGCCTTTTGTTCCACCCAAGCTAATTCTAAAACAAGGCAAGTGAGGACCATATCAGTCCATCTATGTTGTATCTGTGCCTTCAGGTCTGAGGCAGGCATCTTCAGCTATATTTTCATGATACATAAAAAAGTGTAAGGCAGCAAAACACAGTAAAAACTGTCGATCTCAAATGCCTGTCATCTGAAGAGCTCAGTATTTCTTTAATCAGAAGGAAGAGCCTCTGTTCCTTAAGTAGTTAATTTTATTTCAATGCAGTTATTTCAATGATATGCTCATGTAAATCGCAGCAAAGTTAAAACTTTAGTAAAGACAGGCAATAATATAAATTTCCATAAGTCTAATCGTTTCTAGTACTTAAACGTATCAGTAAACATGGACAGCTGTTGATACATATAGACTCATTCCACCCACGCTCTGAGCAAGTCACATGTTGAGTAGCTCCCATTTGGGAATTCAAGCTAATAGGCCCAACGCCGAAGTTAACAGACTTTGCTTCTCCTTCAGGCATATGTGCATTCCTAACTACCACATCCTGATGTATTCCTCCCTGCCCTCTTCAGGTATCCAACCAGGACAAGCAGGAGATTGTGCGACGTAACTGCGTGAAGGTTTGCATCCTTAGCAAAGATTCTTTCTGCAGGACAGAATGATCTGTGTCTTCTCCATTGTTGTTATTATTGCTCTTGCTATTGTTAAATTTGCTTGTTGTTTGTTTATTAGTTATTAACACTGAGATCTGGTCAGTGGACTAAGAACGAAGGCTGATGGCGTAGGCAGGCTTTAACTTAAAAGAAAACGAGGCTATGTACGCTAGACTTCTTAGGCTGCAGTGTCATCTTGTGGACAGAAAGAATATAACACATCAGTTCTTACTGCCAGGATACATTATGGCGATATAAACGTACTTTAAGACACACACAAGCTGAGTTCAAACTACCTGGCTTTATACTGAGAAGATTGAGTAGTATGCACTTCTTCTGAAGGAAAACTTTTGATTATTTATGTAGTTTGTTTGGCGGCCCTACCTTGAATATCGTGAGTGTTTTGGGCACCCCAGTATAAGAAAGGTATTCAGCTCTTAGAGAGCTTTCAAAGGAGGGCAGCAGAGATGGTGAAGGACCTTGAGGGGAAGCCGTATGAGAAGCAGCTGGGGTGTCACTTGGTCTGTTCATCAAGAGGAGACTGAGGGGAGACCTCATTGCATTTACAACTTCCATGTGAGGGGAAGAGGAGGGGCAGGCACTGATCTCTTCTCTGTGGTGATCAGTGACAGGAACTGAGGGAATGACCTGAAGTTGTGTCAGGGGAGGTTTAGGTTGGATATTAGGAAGACATTCTTCACCCAGAGGGCAACTGTGCACTGGAACAGGCTCCCCAGGACAGTGGTCACAGCACCAAACCTGACAGAGTTCAAGAAGTGTTTGGACAATATTCTGGGGCGTATGGTTTGACTCTTGGGGTAGGTCCTGTGCAGAGCCAGAGTAGGACTTGATGATCCTTTTGGGTCCCTTTCAACTTAACATATTCTGTGATTCTGTGATACTTTTGTAGTGTGAATGACTTCTATGCTGCTGCAGGTACATTGCTACTGGTGCCTGAAACATTGAGGATAAACCAAGCTGGGCACTACTGCGCAAGATGGTTCCAGCAGCGACGGTAGGGTACAGGTGCTCAGTGTGCAGGAGCCTAAGAAGATGCACAGTTGTAACATCTTCATGATGGAATAGCTGGCTAAGGCAAAGACTTCACTTCAAGCACTGTGGAAGGGCAGACTAGTACTGTTCTTTGCAAATAAGTAATTCTACTTACAGATACTAGTTTGTTTTGCCATCATTATTATTTCCTTTCTCTGCTGCACCCATTCCTTCCCTCTCTGTGGAGAGTATCTTCAGGAAATAAAAGGTAACAAAGTAGATTCCAGTTGCTCCATGCTGGCTGCACTTACAGATCTTTACTTTAAAGGATAATTTTTAAACAGCCCTTTTGCACCAGGATAACTTATCTGATCTCACAATAAGCAAGCCAGCCTTGAATTATCGTATGGAGATGGTGGAGCTTTGGCCATGACAGAACCCAGAGTTAGAATTTTTTAAAGTTTTTTATTTTTCCAAATGAGCGATTGACAAGATATGGCCCTGGGAAAGACTGTTACACAGCGCTGACTGATTTGTTTCTCACTACATCTCTAGATTAAAAATACCTGAAACTAAGTTTAATGCTTTCTTAACAAAACCTGTCCATAGGGTTAATAACCTAACCATAGGGTTAGTTGTGATAAACAATTAGTGGGAAAAGAGATTGCAGGCTCACCTGAGAACCACAGCAGAAGCGGTTTTATCATAAAATGCACTGGGTTGTTTGTATGAAAAATAACAGGAAAACATAGATTTTGCGAATTGCTTTCATTGTCAAGAAAAAAAAAGAAAAAAAGGAAGGAAAAAGTCTGTCTCAAAGCATTTTGATCCACAGCTTTTTATCAGGAATGTTTCTGAGACCACAATTATGTTACAGAAGTCAAGACTAAGTATGCAGATGTGGTGGTTTGCCTAGAATACTCCAGAACACTAATGTCAAAGAGAAGTAGCATCCATGGCATCCCATGTCTTCTAAGTGATCTTTACTTGGTGTTGCTCTTTCAATGCCATGTCTTGCACTGGAAGCATATATTCCTTCTTTTGGCAGCCACTTGATGCTTCACAACCATTGCACCTGCACTTCACATATTTGCAGCATATCTCACTGTTAGTCTGAGTTCTCCTAGGCCAAGCGCAAATAGCTAGCAGATCTACAACTCTGAATAGAAGACTGGTATTGCAGCTGGGGAACATGTTAAATATCCCGTGCTAGCATCTTAATCAAGTTTGTTGTGTTATATAATCTGAAAATCCAGATTTATTCAAGACCGTAACACTCTTGTAACTTTCCCTCTGTCCTGTAATGTAATGCTGTTGCACCATACAGTCAAGATGCCATCATCACAACAGATTTATGATCAGTCACATTCTGAACTGTTCATGTTTTCATGAACTTTACATGATTTTTGCCGAGAAACCATTTTTAGTGCTGTTCTCTTTGAGCTACTAAGTTCAATTAGACATTAAAATCAAAGAAAAGTTTAAAAACACAGTAAAGTGGGGAAGGGAAGTTTCAAAGGATTGCTCAGTCAAGCAAGCTACATACCTTTTCTGCACAGCAAAATTTCAGAATTTCCAATTCTGTAGTAGAAGACCTGGGAGTAAAAGGAAACTAATCTCCAAACAAACTAGCTTTTAAGAGTTCAAAGTAGAAACCATGTTTCTTAGTCACTGCTAGTTACCTTCACATTGTATTTACAACTAAACCCAACTGAAATACTTTACTAAAAGAGGCTGCAGTTAATATTGTACCCAAAAAAGTGAATTAGACAATATTAGGACTAGATTTATCATAAAGTTACTACGTTTACTATTAACATTATTAAGACTATTTAATCTTGATGTAATACGAAACTGATAATTTACTTTCAGGACCTGAAATGTTATCTTTTCATGGTGCTATAGCATATCACATGACTAAAGCAGAGTGTCACTGAAGTGTTCTCTATTGTGTGCAATCAACATGTTTTGAAGATATTATAATAACTGGCAACTGTCTGAGGAGTCTCCACACAAAAATGTCTGCTATAATTCTGAGTTTACTCTTGGAACGTGGCACTGCCTCAATCACAGGCACTTGTTTTTGATTATTCTTTGTTTGCAAAGGTTTTAACTGTTTCTCATGACAGTTTAGATTTGAAGTTTTTGGTAGGAGAGTTCAAGACTTGTCAAACACCTGTTGCACCATTTTGCAAATGCATGGGGAAAGGCAAATCAGTTGTTTAAAGCATTTTTTAAATTTAAATAAATTCATTGTTGTGACTGGTTGAAATTGGCCAAATACCAAGAGCCAAAGGGCCCAGGACAGAGGCCCCAGAGGCCCCTCCCAGCCACAGGGAAAAAAGCGGGGAAAGGGGAGGGGGAAATAAACAAACCTTCAAACCCGAACTTCAATAGAGCTGAAACAGTTTGTATATATTTACACATATATACATATATATACAATTCTAAACACATTTCATTGTCTTTTGCATCTTTCACTGTCCAATTTTTCTTTTTGGTTGTGGTGTTTTTTGGTTGTGGTTTTGTTGTTGTTGTTGTTTAAATGTTTTTGCTGGAAAGGTTAAGAGCTAGCAATATCAGTCGTGTACAGGATTTGCCCCAGGATAATAGAAGAGGTAGAACAAGTCTCTTGGGGTAAGGATAGTATAATAGGACAGTTGATCACTTTAAAAACACTGCCTGATGTTCACATCTTGTGTGGCTCTCCAGGACTGTGACTTCACCCAAAGTTGTTGGTGTTTGTTAGGTAGTTTAGCTTTCTAAAGAAATGAGGCTGATGTGACAACACACTGCATCCCTCTGCAAGGTTTGCTTCTTCTCCCAGCAGTGCTGTAAAGGCATAATGACACAAGTTCATGCATATTGATAAAGCAGTAGAGAGAGGCCTAAAACAGTGCTTCCACTGAGAGAAAGGCAGGCAGAATCCAGTCCAATGGAGACATCTATAGTGTCAACAGCTAAACAGCATACACAAAGGGAGCTTTGAATCAACATTAATAGGTGTGGCCATTAGAGCCCCTCAGAAAGATCTGGAAGAGCTGGACAAGGGATGAACAACAGCCATGTAAGGAGCTGAAAAGGGGCAGGTTGCATATGGGTGGTACAGACTCTAAGCAAATAATGCTTCCTTAGCTTTTCTGATGATTGAATAACTGACTGGTTTTGCTTCCAGTCTGTATAAATGATGTGGTTTTGTAACCTGTGCTAGTGCTGAGGTCAGAGCTGATGATGGCTCTCGCTTCTGCCACAAACTTATGAGTTGTGGCTGTTTGGTGTTTTGCAATTGCCTAGAAGACATAAGAAAGCAAAACAAGGTGATTTTGGCTAGGACTGATTTTTGCTCATACTTCTATTACAGTGAGAAATGTTACATCAGAGCACACCTTTCAGGGTTGTTTGTTTTTCACTTGCTCTAGAAGGCCTCAATAGTGTTCCTTAGTGATGGAGTTTTTTTGCAAAGTAAAGGCAATGCTAACCCCATGATGTTAGCCTTACTAGAACTGACAGGCATGCCAGCTAGCACCATATGGGATTTTGTGAGGAAGACAGCTGTTATCACTGGGAAATGTATTGAGATCAGTAAACTCTCCTCCAAACAACCATCAGTGAGTAAAGATTATTGGCAGTCAAACTCACGTGGACAACTGAGTCTTTATTTGATACAGCAAAACAAACATAATGATAAGGAATAATTCATCCTTAATTTTTTATAACATACAGACTACTTTTTCTCACTTTCAAATTTCTGGCTTTTTGTCTCACAATCAATCATGCTAATTATTAAAGAAGTGGTGTTTTAAGTGAAACTTCACAGAATTATCATCTGATAAGCAATTTTAGACACTGTTAATGACTGCAAGTCTGTATACATCCAGGCTGTACCAAATGTAAACAGATTCTCAGCTGATCCAAGCTGCAAATTTGACTGTGCTCTGATGTCGAAGGAGAAACTTACTGATACTCAGTGTCTATGAATTAATAATCAGTCCTCATACCTTTTAGAAAGTCTGTGTCATAAATATAGTTCCTCTGTCCACTACTTTGACAGATGTCCAAAAATAAGGGAATCCCCAAATGATGTCACGTCTCCAGCAAGTAAATAAGAATACAACCCTACATGAGAGATTAAAGAATGATCCAGGAAATCACAGGTTTGCTTCAGTCTTATAGTCTTACTTCAGTCCCTGGGAAAATTATAGAAAAAATACTCCTGGGGCTTATCACAAGTCAGATGGAGCATGTGATTTGTTAAAAAACAGCATGGATTCACCAAGGGCAAATAATGTTTGCCAAACCCGATTGTTTTCCAGAACAAAGTAACTTGCTTGGTTGATGTAGGTTGAGTGGTGGACATAGTCTACCTGGATTTCCCCAAGGCTTTCAGTATGATCTCCTACAGACTCCTAGAGAAACTGATGTGTTATAGTCTGTGCAGTGAGTAGAGAACTGGCTATGGGCAGCACCTGGAGGGTGATGGTAAACCTCTGTTTTTCAGAGTGATAACCTGTCGTGAGTAGGGTCCCCCAGGAATCAATATTGGGACCAATGCTGTTAAATGTCTTCAAAAGTAATCTGGATGATGGAATCAAGCGTATTCTGATGAAATTTGATGATGATACCAAACTCTAGCCAGGACAGCCAACCATGTCCTGGGAGGCATCAGGCAAAGCATCGCCAGCCGGTCGAGGGAGGGGATTGTCCTGCTCTGCTCTGCACTGGGACAACCTCACCTGCAATATTGTGGGCAGGTTTGGGCACTGCAGTATAAGAAAGACATTAAGTCATTAGAGAGTGTCCAAAGTAGAGCAATGAAGATAGTGAAGGGTCTTGAAGCCATATGAGGAGCAGCTGAGGGCACTTGGTCTGTTCATACTGGAGAAGAGGAGACTGAGGGGAGACCTCATTGCTGTTACAACTTCCTTGTGAGGGGAAGAGGAGTGGCAGGCACTGATTTCTTCTCTGTGGTGACCAGTGACAGGAACTGAGGGAACGGCCTGAAGTTGCATCAGGAGAGATTTAGGTTGGATATTAGAAAAAGGTTATTTACCTAGAGGATAACTAGACACTGGAATAGGCTCTCTAGGGAAGTGGTCACAACACCAAGCCTCACAGAGTTCAAGGAGCATTTGGACAATATTCTCAGGCATGTGGTGTGACTCTTGAGCTGGTCCTTTGCAGGGCCAGGAGTTGGACTCAATGATCCTTGTGGATCCCTTCCAACTGAACATATTATCTGATTCTGTGGTTCTGTGAGTGGGGAAGTGGACACTTTGGAGGGGAGAGCCACTCTGGAAGAATAAATGGAGAGGCAGAAAGAGTGGTCTAGCAAGAACCTTTAAAATTTTAACAACAAATTCTTGCACCTGGGAAAACATAATTCAGGAATTTAGCACAGACTGGGATCTACTGGACTGAGGAGCAGCTCTGTGAGAAGGGACCGGGGGTCCTAGTGGGCAACAAGCTCAGTAGGAGTGAATAGTGTGCTGCTGCAACAAAGAAAGGCAACTGGATGCGGGGTAGCATAAATAGTGGCATCACCAGCACAGATGAGTCACTCTCCCACTCGATTCAGTGCTTTTCAGGCCATGTCTGGAATATTGCACACAGTTTTTGTCCCCGCTGTGCAAAAAAAGCTGCGGACAGGCTGGAGAGGGTCCGGTGAAGGGCCACAAAGATGATCAAAGGACCAGGAATCCTGCCTTATGAGGAATGGCTGAGAGAACTGGGTTTGTTCAGCTTTGAGAAAACGTGGCTTAAGAAAGACCTCATCAATATGTTACAGTATTTAAAGGGTGACTACAAAGAAGATGGAGACTCCCTTTTATTCAAAGAGTAATGTGGAAAAGACAAGGGGGATTCCAATGGACACAACAACAAAACTTTTCATGATGAGAATAAAAAGCCATTGGAATAATCTCCCAAGGGAAGTGGTGGATTCCTCAGCATTTTAAGATTTGGCTGGACAAGGCATTGGGCCATCTTGTCTGGACAGTCCTTTTACCAAGAAAAGTTGGACCAGATAATCATTGAGGTTCCTTCCAAAATAATATTCCATGATTCTATGATTCTGTGATTGTGTTTTGCATTTCTGGAGGTTAAGGTTGGGTAAGTCCTTAGTCTCCCTAAATTTCTGGTCTGGCCTCAAGTCTGTGGAAGAAAATTTGGCCTACTGCTAGCGAAAAATGCAAAGGAGTTCAGAATCAAAATTTATTCCTGGCATTAACATAAACTCCATATTTAACTCATGTCTTACACATCAGGTATTTGTTTCTTTGGGCGTCCACTTCCCTGCTTATGAAAATCAAGAT
This sequence comes from Campylorhamphus procurvoides, assembly GCA_013396655.1. Taxonomy (NCBI): domain Eukaryota; kingdom Metazoa; phylum Chordata; class Aves; order Passeriformes; family Dendrocolaptidae; genus Campylorhamphus; species Campylorhamphus procurvoides. Next base: position 1,365,907 of record WBMV01000785.1, read on the forward strand.
AATATCTCCTTGCTTATTCTTAAAGTACTTAGAAAACTGATTTACATCTGAAGTGCTTTGAGCTCCTAAGACAGGAGTCATTACAGAAATATGAAATGTTCTTGTTATTTATCCAGGGAAAGAAAAGTATCCAATCACTCATCCAATTTGCAAGACACTTCAGATGTTTTTCACTGTGGATATCTCAGCTTTCCAGGCTTCAGAAAGGTATGTCCAACACCTGATAGATAGGGTTGGTTTCCCTTCTCTAAAATGAGTGATAGCCATGTTTTGAAACAGAGATAAGGGGAAGGGGGACAGTGACAGATAATGGCAGCCGTTTGGGCTGTCTCTTTTGGCATGGCCTCAACCCTCTTATCTCACCTAATGGCAGAGTGAGTGCCAATGTTTATTTGGCCATTCTCATTCACCAGCTGCTCCTGTACCATGGTGTTTTTCTTCCCAGATGGCAGCACGATGTTCCACGATAAAACTGGAAAAAAAAAACAATGCAAAATTTGTCTAAAAGAGGTTTAGCAAGCATGAGAAAAACAGCTGATATCTTTCAGAGCTAGCCAAGTTGCCTGGCCTTAATGCCAGAGCAATTAAGGTTTGATTGGAACAGAGGGTAAGAAAAGAAAAGCCATCACCAGATTTATCAGGTATGTTTCTGGAAGAGAAAAAGAAATTATTACAACTCCTCTCCTCTTTTTGGCTCTGTGACAAAATCAATTGCTGAAATCTGAAAAAGCTTCCCAAAGTCCTATATATTAGCAGGTCTTGCGAACTTACATGCTGGCTTATTAATGTTCTTCTAGATACTTATATTGTGAACCCATTCAAAGGAACACTGCGATGATATAAACAGCTGTATTTTCTTGGGTTTAATATTTCATTAGTCAATATTTGGAACTATTGAATATAAATTTAATATTGAAATAATATTTTTTTTCTAAATATCATCTCCAAACATCTAGTTAAATTATTGCAGAAGAGTTGTAATGAATCTCTTTATTAGTCTAATCTCTCTGAAAGCAAGATATTTTTTCTACTTACACTACACACATGTATACAATACTTTTTGTTCTCTGTTAAGATCTAATAATTTTAAAATCTAATTACTTTAGAATTAAAAGTGCCCAAAATATAACTTCACTTAGATGGCGAACTCTTTCAAAAATCTCCCTTCTACATCTTGCAATGGGAATTTGAAGAATTTCTTATTCTTGTGGATTTCTGGTTTTCTTGTGTCCTGTGTTTTAATCTTAAGTTAATCATGCCAAATTTTGAATGTCTATAGATATACATGAGAGGACTCAGCTGTAAGACTAGGATTTTTGATTACAGATTCTGCAGATAAGAGACATCTTCAGCCCAAATGCCAAGCCACGTTACTCATGCTGTTTCCCACAGTAGCTGGCATTTGGGATACACTGTTTGAATCCCAGTAGTTAGACTCATAGAATATCCTGAGCTGGAAGGGACTCACAAGGATCGTTGAAGTCCAACTACTGGCCCTGCACAGGGAAGCCCAAAGAATCACACCATGTGCTTGAGAGTGTTGCCCAAATGTTTCTTGAACTCTGGCAATGAGGTCCTCCCTTGCTCAAGCTGCTGGCACTGCAGGTGAGGGGTACCTATACCCAGTCTGACTCCAGTTGCTGGCACCAAATCCTTTCTTACATCTGTTTCACCAGTAGCTGCCCCTCAGCCCTTACTGCACACACACACACTCACAGGGAACAGAGTGAGATTAAATGGAGAGATAGTTTAAGAAGTGTTTTGTAATAGGAAAGGACAGACTGCAGTGATGAGGTGCAGGGCTTGAACAGAGAAGTGTACTGAGCAGCACTGTTTTACATGTGGTAGCCCCTTTTTATATACCCTTTTGGGCTATTCCACTCTTTGTTTCTCCCCAGCCCTCTTTCCCTAAACATTCCTGCATGAATTTTGCATAGCCTCAGAAGACCCTCTCAAATATTCCAAATTCTCATGGATATCTTGTGTCTTCTTCCTATTCATTTACAACATCCAAGCTGTCTCTTTCTGGTGCTAAACCTGGTAGATTCTCCATAGGCCATCAATTAGTGACTGAAGAATTTCAGTCTTTGGAACTGCTTTCTTAACCCTTGTCTGCTAGATCTGTGTCTTTACGAGTTCTTACTGTGCACTAAAAAGTCTCATTAAGAGCTGCTGTCTTCTGTTTTAAAGGGAGCAGTGAGAATTAAATTATTTGGAAGTACTAAAGTAGGAAAATAAAATTCATGTTTTACTTAAATAAAACGCTGTGCCATAAACCCCAGTCATTCAGGGAACTTAAATACCTTCACCCAATTTTTATGTATTTTGTTCCAAACTCCTCAAAATCATTCTGTCAACCTCTTCTGCCTCACCTACAAATCAATACTGAGGAATACTGAAGAGGACTGCTGGAGCAGTGAGCCTGCAGAAGACCAAGCCCATGTGCTGCCAATCACTTCATGTGTGCTTGTCAGACAGCTGTGGAATGGTTCAGAGTTTCAGTTTCTGCTCGTGACAGGTTGCAGTTTAGTGGCTACAGACAGCACAGCTAAATGTCACAGTGCTCATGTTTGAATCACATGTGATGCCTAAGCAAGGGATCTCTAAATGATAAATAAAAGATGATGTTTTCTTGTTTGAGTTAAAGAGCCAGAATTTTTGTTGTGGAAGTGATAGAAACTACATAAATTCACATGTAGCCTAGCCTTTATGAGAATGACAGAGAAAATTGTACCATGTTCTCTTCCAGCTTGATCTCTGCCAGAAAAAGAAATGGCCATTCACACCTTTTTATTACTGCCCTCCCCAGATTACCTGTGTCCTCATCAAATGTGCCAACTAAGCACTTTTGGGCTGGAGCACCCTCTGTTCCCCTTAGAGTGAGTTAGCTGATGGAACTATCCTGGCATATGAGGGAATCCTCATGCGAATAATTTAGTTGATAGATCTGAGGGACAGGCAACATGCAATAAGAGATAATAATGAAGAGACTGTAGAAATATCGCTCTTCTACTGACCCTGGGAAAAGATTGATTGTGTCAGTGTCGATTACAGGAAGCATCATGTACATTTATTGCAAAGGCTAACCTCAGTTGTGCTAAGGCTTTCAGCATTGTGTGGCACAGAGGTAGGTACTGAAAGTATCAAAGGACTAGCAAAATCTTCATAAAGGGTTAGGGTAATAGTTCCTGGTTCTGGGCTTTTCAATTTGTTGAATATTCCCCATGCTGGAAGGAATTATGTGGGAAATCTTCTCTCTCTTTCAGTTTTCTCCAGTCACTTTTTTTTTTTTTTTTGGTAGCAATTGCCAGTCAGAGCACAAAAAATGCCACATAAAGCTCTTTAACATTCCAAATCTGATCTTTTATGAAGAGAAGCAGCACATACAGATCACTGCAAAATCGCCATCCCTGTAGTGTGGCTTCTCTAGCAGTAAAAAGAAAAGGTCATCTCCTTTAAAAAAAAATTGCATTCACTTTGCACAACATCTACATCCTTAAGTTCTACTTCCAGTATTTCTTGTAAGAATCTTGCACAACCTGATTAGAACAATGCTAGCTTCCATCAGCTGTGCTTGAGCACTGCCACGCAGTTATGCACCACATCAATCACTAATACCTAAATAAAATTATATGCGTAGAAAACACTGAATATTTGCAGAAAACTGTGGCTCAAATATGGAGATACTAAAAAAAAAATTAAAATAAAATCTGTGAAATCGGTGGATTATCACCCAAATCTGTGTGTCACCTTAATAAACAATAAATAATAAAGATCAATGCATTAGTAAGGGAGATTATTCATTTTTTGTTCCATTCTGTTGCACAGCTCTTTATGTTTTAGTGACATATAATATATCAGATGCCTGACAAAAAGAAAAAAAATTCCCTTATAGATTCTCTAGGTGTGCTATTTCAATGTAAGGATGATATAAGCCAACATTAACTCTGTTGACAACTTGTTGTTGACCTGACTCTGGATTGAATATTTTTAGCCAGGCATTGTAAGCTTTTAATCTTGTGTATCTTCATCAATGAAATAAAATAAAACAATGAAATGTCAGCAGAGTAATTGAAGAGCAGTTTCACTGTTTTACAACAGTGCTGTTTTACAACAGCATTTCCTGGCTTACTGTCCTCAAGAAGAGATATTTTACCACGTGATAAAGTGTGCATCAACTCCCTCTCTAAAAGCAAATTCTTCTTTGGAGGGCTGACAAGGGTCAGTTATCTTGTGCTATAATTCTGCTGCTGCCATATTCATAAAAGAAATGGTATTTCACCCTAAGCTAAGTGAGCGAGTTATATGTACTCTCCTGGACCAAAATAAAATATCCTAAGGCAATGAAGGAGTTAAGAAGGCCATAGGATTTGCCGAGTATCATGGTGTAATTCTTTGAGTTTACTCATCTCAGAATGACATAAGATTCTGGACAACGTTCTTTTACTTGAGATTCCAACAAGATCAGAAGACTGTCTCTATAAACAAGATTAGGCAATAGTTGCCTTAATGAAAACTCCATGCTATTCTAAGTTGCTGTGTGTTACCCAGGTTCTGAATTCCTTTCAATACAAATGAAAATTTTTTAACTAATATTATGGCTTATTTGTGCTTAAAACCCCCACTGTATAAAACCAACTGCTTACTCAATTGATCTACTCAATAGTGCCAAAATCAGACTTTCCCCCTCTTTTCAAGTCTCTTTCAAAAGTGCTCAGCAAAGGAAAAGAATCATAGCAGCTATTGTGTCTTATACATCATTGGAATTGTCAAGCACAAACTTACTTTAACTGGTATGTTAAAAAATCACCGAGTGAAATAACCTTTAAATCTGTATGTTAGGAATCTAGAATCACAAAATATTTCTTTCATATCAACATTAATAAACATTGGGTTTTTTTTCTATAAAAACATTAATCACTTTTCTGGTACGTTCAGATATGTAACAAAGGAGACTCCCTTCCAAATATGAGTTTCTTTTCCCTTTTTCTGGAAGACCCATCCTGACTAATATTGCATCAGCACTATTTGTCATAAGGTGTGCTGAGTAACAGAGTTTATATATAGAAATAATTTTTATATTTTATGCTCTTTTGTGCTCACACATGAATGTCACTGTAAACTCCAGTCTCATATTTTGAAAGTAAAATTAGTGATTATGCAGGAAGAAAGCTATTATAAAGACAGTTAAAGATCCAGAAATATCTTTGGTAATTTATGTTAGCATCACATGGGTGTTTTCTTTGTCCTAACTTTTACATCATCTCTACTTTGATTCTATGCCAAAGGGCTTTCTTACCTTTTGTTTGTTTGTTTTGCTTCTTTTGTTGTTGCTGTTGTTGTTTTTTGGTGTTGTTTTTTTGTTTTGTTTTGCTTTGTTTTATTTGTTTCACAAGAAACACTTAAATGGCAGAGCTGCAAATAATCTTTGACCCCTGTAGAAATCTCAAAAGTCTTGAAATGCTCCCTTAGGCCAGTTTCCAAATGTGTAACTCTCAACTCCTAGACTTTTTTTCAGAAACTCAATTCAGTTGTCAGAGATCAGGATTACCAAGTTGTGGTAGTAATTACCTTTCTGAGCCCATATAGCAAAATGAACGAGACATAACATCTGTTTTCTGGTTTCTTAAGTAAACTTATATCGAGTGAATTCAATCATTGATTAACTGTTCAAGCCAATAAAACATCACATTTTTCAAAGTCAGAAATTATTACAATTGCCACTGAGCCTATGATCTAAATAGAAGTGAGTGGAAAACAATTTTCTAAGCCTCTTAAAATGTTTGAGATTTCAAGAATTTTCCTCAAATCAAGGAACACTGTAACAGCCTTCCCAGTTGCTGGAACCCCCAGTCTACTGTATGTAAGTTCAAAATCCTTCTACCCTTAATTCAAATCAAAGAATGTGGGTTTCCCACATCTTATTAAAAGCCAAACCACTAGGACATTAGCTATGACTCTGATGGTTTTGGTCTTAAATGGCATCACAGTGATGGGGATGGGTCATGACTGATGTGGTTTTTGGGAAGCATTTTTATGTTTGGAGGTGGAGCAATACTGATTATTGGACAATAGTATTCAAATCACTGTACTACTTTACTATAGGTATATGTGAAGGGACTAAAATAGATTAATTCTTTGCTGAAAAGAAGGGTTTGTAATAAAGCCATAATTCCTGAGCTATAATGCCCAGACATCTGTATTTTCTAGGGATTGTTCTTTCCTTGCTCCAACAAAGTTTTCTGCAGACAGATTTCTGATTCGTACAGCCCATATCTGGCTTTATGGAACTCCTTCAAAAAACCACAGGATGCTGCTGCATCTCATTGCAGATGAATTTTGATCAGAGTAGATTAGAGAGGTAGAATTAGGAGAATGGGGAAGGTTTGCAGGATGGACTGGAAGCTCAGAAATCCATAGACAGGAAAGAGTAGGAGTTTAATGTGGAAAGACCAGGGACTAAGAAAAATGTAGGATGTATAAAATAATACTGTGAAGTATGTAGGATAGGCTGGTATAGGGGTAGGGACACTATGGCATCAGAAGAACTTTGGAAGCATGGCTTTGATTGAGTGTAAGATATAAACTGGGGATATTGAGATGGTACTGGTAAGTACTGGGGATCTCTGAAGCTCTGATCCAGGATGGTTGGAATCACAAAGGAGGGCTGTTGCACTAGTATACCATCAACCCTGACGTGAGACAGTGGAATGTATATGTGAATGATACCTTCTCACTTCCATAATTTTTATTCTTAGTTTATATTGCACTGTTCTCTTTCTTGACTTCGTAAAATACTAAGCACAATTTTTTCTTACTCTCTCATCCATTATGAGATCAAAAGAACAAATCTGTAGTGGTGAGTCCTTCTGACTCATCTTAAATGTTTCTTTTTCCTTTTTGAATTCAGATTCTTTATAATCACTCCTGCAGGCAACAGCAGTATCCTTTCTTAGGATGCCTAGAACCTGCAGTCCCCCTCTGATGAACCCTGTGGAGAAGTCCTGTATTTAAGTTCATTGTTCTCCTGCCTGACTACAAATCTTTGTCTATACAAGGCAAAATACCTTTCCGTGCTAATCCAGAATAACACGTACATATTCACTCTCTAAAACACCGTCTCCTCTAAGAAAATTTATTGCTCTCTTTAGAGTTTACTCCAGATGAGAATTCTGGTCTTTGTTAGTAAGTCCCTGAAATATATTACAGAACCCCAAGAACCCCATGCTTCAGTGCAGACAGGCAAGTCATAGAAACTGCAGAGAACAGCAACTAATTCCTGCCTTTAACCCCAAGCTTTTATCTTCAGCCAGTTTTTATAATTCTATAAATTCCTCACAATTCTGATGGGTTTATGGATGATCTTGTCCAGTGACATATTAGTGCCGAAATCCTCCTGGACTTCACCAAAATCAAAATTTAATTTAATTGTTTTATTAAAAGGTCAAATCCTCTAAACTAGAGTTTCAATGGGATTCTTGGCTTTCATCCACCCTGACAAAAAATTGTTAGATCACGCAGTTGCCAAAATAGATTGAGAATATGAACCAGTAAAAATTTGAAATCAGACTATAAATAACCCAAATGTAATTCCCAAAGCAATACCAATATTTATGAGTGACCAATCAAGGCTTTTGAATGGTCGGAGTTGCCAACATGGCCAAATTAGTTGCAAAGGACAAGAAGTAAGGGTGATGCAGCCAAACACTCAGTACTAATCAAAACTTGAGAACATCAGCCAGTGTAGATGAAACTACTACTTCCCAAAGAGTGAAAGTAAGTTTTGCTAGTCTTTGCAAAATCAGCAGATTTGTCCCCCAAATCCTCTCATTCTTGCAGACACAGGGAAATTTGCAATGTTATTGTATATATGAGATCAAATAATTCAGGTCTCTGACACTGGAGATGGTGAAGAATTTTGTATTTTCTGAAATATAGGAGGAAGCATGTCTAGTTCACTCAGTTTTAAGTTGCCAGTTCTAGATTATTCCTCATTTCAGGGTAACAATAGACAAATACAGATTCCTCTGAAAAACTTCATGTTCCTTGCCACAGGAAGCAGTCCTTTGAAAAAAGTTAATGAGAAATGGGATTATGATTGTGACTGACTGAATGAAAAAAACTCACAATGGAAGCATGTGTGCTTAATAATTTTTTAGTTGATATTAGATTAAAACTTGGGACCACTTTTTTTTTTTTTTTTTTTGGCTTCACATTCATTGATGAAACACACCGCTCTTGGTTTGCATGCAAACATTCTTGCTATTAACATCTTTAAGAGCTGAACTGTTTGTTGAAAACCTGTAACCACTAGTAATCAACAATCTTGCTAACCTCCTAACTTCAACATTTCTACAGTGTTCTTAGATCCTGAATAAAAGTATTTTAAAATGCTAGTGTTCTCATAAATAAATCTCCAGGTAGGCACCAGTAAATTCTACTTATTAGAACTACCCTTTTTGTTTTTTATTCGTTTCTGCTTTGCTTGAGGAACTTTTAAGTCCTCACATCCCTGGCAGCATCATTATTTGCCTTTACAGCTATTGTCCACAACATGGAACGGTCATACTTAATATTTTCTGTTTTATCTAACATCAGATAACATTACTACATAATAGTCCCCTCAATCTCTGCTTAATTGGTATTCAAAATAGAGAAATATGAGAAATATTCTGAAAATTGCCAATATACTAGCTACTTGGAAATAATTTGCTTTTTAATATTATAAATAGAAAAAACCACATTGCATCCAAATACCAGAAAAGTTATTAAAATTGCTTAATATAATATAGTACAATACTTCTTACTTAGCCAATATGATATTACAAATTACTCTTCTGCCTCCTACCTGCTTACAAAACTGTCTTTTTTTGCTCCATGCTACCTGGCTCTTCTTTACTTCATGAATAATACAGTATTTACTGCATCATCAGATGTGCAGTTTGTAACTTTGCATGTTAGAATGAGCTAAATGATTGCACTTGAAAGCAACTTCCATTATTTATGTTACAGTCAGTCTGAATTTGACTGTCCTCTAAATCTGTCGATTTGAGCCAAGTACCAGGCTTTACTGTATTATTGACTTTTAAACAGTACTGTCCATTGATTTAATTGGAGAATCCTGATTAAAAATTGATGTGACAATGTGCCCTATTGCCCTGTCTGCACATAAAGCTAGTACTGATGTACATCTGCAAAGTTATAGTCATTCATATTCAACCGCTGTTCAGTTAGTTCTAGCTAAAATTGCAGCTCATGCTTTTAAAGATAATACCAACAGCAATAAGCAGATACAAAGACCATCTCTTTTATGAGAATGAGTTGGAAACAGATGTTGTGAGCCATATTCACTTCCTACTAAAATCCTCATACCTGTTTGAAAAACATTTTTGATTCAAATGTCTTTCACATGAAGCGAAATTGAGACTCCATAGGACCGTCTGTTAAGGAAGAGCTGAATCATTTATCTCTTGGTCAATGCTGATGTGATCAAAGCAACAGAGCCTGACATGTGTAGAAGGATATAAGAACATCTGTGAAGAATGTCTAAGGCCCAGTACAAAACTTGCAGAGCACTCTCTTCTGGTTTCTTGCTGTATTTGTTGAGCACGTACTTTCAGTACACCTTTCCTGCAGTGATAAAGTTCCTTTAGCTTTCCTTTAAAGAAAAGGCTGTTGTCCTCTTTGCCCTCTAAACCAACAATTTCTACTGTTTTTCTTAATGTACTTGACAGAAAATGTTACTTAAAACTAATATTGACTACTTTGTTAAGTATGTCAGATATTCATTCTCACACAGTACAAATTTGGAGTTGACTCCTAGCAATAACTCAGAATATATTTCAAATTATCATAACAGCAAATGTTACAGAGGAAGAAGAGAGAGAGTCTTTTGTCTTTAAGAGTTGGTTTAACAGGTTAAGGACTAAAACCGAAGGGACCCAAGTGAAATCAATTTTTCACAGATTAAAGTATTACTGGTCTAGAGAGCCAGAAACCTGGATAGAATACTACATATAGCCAAATGGCCCAACACAGAGATAACAGCTAAACTTATACAATCTCCACATTTGTATCTGTATATTCTTAATAGAAATGACTGGGGATATGGAAAGGTCCCAGCTAACTGGAAGCTGGCAAATGTTGTCCTGAGAAGGACAAGAAGAAGAACCCCAGAAACTACAGGCTGTCACTCTCACTTCAGTGCCTGGTAAAGTTTTGGAGAAGATTATTCTGGGAGGTATTGAAAAACACCTGAAAGACAACACAGTCATTGGAGACAGCCAGCACAGCAGGCACTGATCTCTTTACTCTGCTGACCAGTGACAGGCCCGAGGGAACAACCTGAAGTTGTGTCAGGGCAGGTTTAGGTTGGATATTAGAAAGAGGTTCTTCCCCCCAGAGGGTGGTTGGGCACTGGAACAGGCTCCCCAGGGAAGTGGCCACAGCACCAAACCTGACAGAGTTCAGGAAGCATTTGAATGACACTCTCAGGCTTGTGGTTTGATTCTTGGTTCTGTGCAGGGCTAAAGGTTGGACTTGATCATTTTGGGTCCCTTCCAACTCAACATATTCTGTGATTCTGTGATTTTGACCTTTTACTGCATTGTAAGCATCGCAATCAAAACCCAACTCTTTGAGAATTTAATGGCAAAGGATGAACAGATTTTATACACAATATTAATAATGAAGCACACTACCTCACAAGAAATACAATGCTTTTTCTTTTTTTCTTTTTTTCTTTTTTATTTTTTTGTGTGCAAATTCCATTTACATCACATTCAACATAAGATTCCTGTAATTTGCAGATTTGTGCTTCACCGAAACGTTGTTTTAAAACAAGCCTGCCTGCGATTCCTAAGGAATACCAAAAGAGGGCACCTAAAGCTTTCAGAATAAAACCCAAGAAATCAGCTGGAACTTCGGTTACTTTCCAACAATATTTTAGAAATCTTCTCTCACTTTACAGCATACTAAGCAGAAACATGAAGCCTGCTGCTCTACAATGAAATATAAGATCCAAAATTTATCTAGGTGCTTTTAAGGGAAAACAACATTTCAATATATTCAGACATCCACAAAAAATGAAGTGTAACAAGACGTAAGAGCAAATACGCTGGTTATGAAAATTGTGGCAAAAATCACCACAAGTTATTGGTGTCAGGAGGCAGCAAAGATGACTGAGCACCATAGGCTGTGCCGAATTCTTCCTAGCAGAGAAAAGTTGACTGTCTGGGGGCAGGCAGAACACCATGTAATTGCAGTTAGTGCTGCTGTGGAGTCAGACTTAAACATGACAGGCTGTGTGATGCCCCCACAAGTTTTAGATGGCAAACAGAAAGTAAAGTCTAGAGGTGTATATCTTGTCCTTGCACAGAGATAGAAAAGGGCTCATTTCAAAGGAGAAATTAGGCACAGGCATTTGAAAACAAATCTTTCTTGAGTCAGATTCCAAACTTTGATAGGATTCAGTCATTGCCCTGCGAAAGTTGCACCTTTGATGAGTTTCAGCAATTGTTTTGTTAAATGCCTGTCTGCGCTACATATTTTTTTATTCTATAAAAATAAGAACACTTGAATAATAAACTGGTTTAAACCATAACAAAAATGTTTGAAGTGCAACAGTTGTATTTGCAACAATTTATGTTATAATAGCAAATGTTGCCAATGTTCAAGAGTGTGTTATACTTCCTGTAATTATATATACATTAACTACAATAATTTGGATTTAGCAGAAATCCTCAGTTATAAGTAGTTTTTCACTAACTCGGGTCTATCAGGAGACTGTAAATGTATTCTTTTGCGGACGTGTTGACTTCACATGCAAAAATAAAAATTGTTTAATTCTCAGGCAAAAAATTAAACTAAAAAATCCCAAAGATTTTATTTTCCACTTGCCTTTAATATACATAGTGTGTATATACATTAGAAAATGTGTAAAGTAAATATTCAACTGTAGCTCTTTAAATGTCTCACTTTGCTTCTTTGATTACCTTCCTATGTCTGCTTTATGAGTAACAGAAAATAGATTTCCAACTGAAAAAATATGAAATTCAATCCCTTATTAAATAATTGCATATTTTTTCTGTTCTTGAGAATGTGATTAGTGATAATTGACTGCGTGACATGAAAAGCAAGAAAGAAAATTGTTTTGGACCCCTTATATATTTTTTTAAATCAAGCCAGAGTTACTTACCTTAAAATATGAAGTAAGAACTTTAAAAAGGACATAAAGAAGAGCTCTGGAAGATATGTGATTAGAAAATGGGAATAAGAGACCAACTGCTTTTGACATTTCTAATTTCAAATTTCTTGGGCATTTTTACTGTCTGGTGTTTTGGTTTGGTTTTGTTCTTTTGTTTTTGTTGTTTTTTTGTTGTTTTTTTTTTGTTTGTTTGTTTTCTTTTCTGTAGATTAAGGGTTTGTCGGCTGGACAGTATTGTGTTGTTTTTTGTTTATTTTTAAAAAAGTAATTCAAGAATATATGAAGGTATTCTCAAAGTTGCAGGTATAGTTTTGATTTGTTACTTTTATAGCTCAGGTGGATTACACATTCACATTCAGTGAAAGAAGCTTTGAGTGTAGGAAAATGTAGAAATAGATAAATTAAAAATAAAATATTTTATTACCACTTCTATATATAATTAGAATAAAATACCTAGTTATTACTGCTTATACAACTCGTGCTCTACAAGAATTTTCGCGTTTCCTTCAGTGCTGGTGCCCTTTGCAGGTAGGCGACTCTGGCATGCTCAGGGAATTCAAATGCTGAAAGTTGGGCTACCATGTAAGCTCCAGTCTTGACCGTCTTTTCATCTACCAGAATAAAGAGAACTTTTTCATTTGGGTTACCTGAAATCTAGATTATGCACACGGACCTAAATGGAGCAGAACAGAGGGAGGAGTGTAGGAGGGTTCCAGGGAATGTATGCCTTTCAACAGTGCCAGGGAGTGCATATATAGTGGTGCAACATGCTCAAACATATGGGTCTACATTTGGATGCATCTGTTTTGGGCACCCAAGCTGAGAGACCTAGAGAGCTGAAACTTCAACAGACCTGGGAAATAGCCTCGACGAATCGGGCCTTTTCATGCCTTGTCCACTCTTGCTTGTAAAAGTAGACACTAATAGTCACCAAGCAGGATTGAAAATATATATTGGAGAATATTCTCCACTCTAAACTTGGAAACATAAATGAGTGGAAAATCAGAGGTTAGAGTTCTAGGTTTTCTTTGAATATGACCTAAAACCTGAAAAGGAATGCTTGCTAACTGGAATAGCTGAATCTTGAAGGTTTAATCTGGCTTTGGATTGATACACTGCAGTATGTTGTCCTTATATGGCAAGGGATGGATCTAGAAGAATCTTTCATGCTTTTCTTTGCTAGTTTTGATTACCTCTAATAAAATACTGAAGATGTAAACTTTTCCCCTTTCAAGCCATTGCATATGTTGATTAAACCACTGCATAAACAACAACAAAATTAACTAGAATATAGTCTTAGTAAAAGATATGTATGATCCTGAGTGGCTGTCTGAATACCTTAGTAATATAGCCTCATACAATGGCTCAAATTATATAAAACTGTTCTAGATTTTTCCTCAGTGATGTGTACTCAATATAAATTACTTTGCTATGAAAAATAAAATGACAGATTTGGCTAGATTCAGGATTTCTTTTCCACACATTCAGTTCTTTGATCAAAAACTACAGTAGATTGAAGTTTTGCTATTGTCAACATATTGTACATACACAGTGTGGTTTTTTTTGTGCACTTTTAATGTATTTAACCTTAATGTCTGTTTCTTTAAAGCAAAGAAACTGTGGTTCAGCATCTTGAATTGTCAAAGCAATCTACTGCAGATTTCTTTTTATAGATGAAAAGAAGTGTCCAGATGATGAACACGATTCACAAAGTGATTGCTGTGGCAGTCATATCATGTCTCAAAGTACACATGGCTGTGTAAATAGAAACTACCGAAACTTGTACTGACATGTAAAACTTTTTCCATGGCATATGAACCTTTGTGTCACCTAAGCAGATTCAGCTGGAGCTCTTACTAAAAATGCAAGTGTTTTTATTTGGGTGGGTTTTTTTTTTTTAAATTTTTTTTCTTCCACTATGACTTCATTGGATGGGCCAAAAGTGAGATATTCCTCTCCCCCCTGAGACCCTCAAATTTAACATTAGAAGAAGTTTTGTGACAGTCTAGTAAACCTTTAATGAGAATTCTTTTTGTGACAGACAGATGTAAATGTATCCCTCTAATCCTATCCTTTCAGGATTTGTCTGCAGATGAATGTTAATAATTAGCAGTTGCGTTCTCCCTCCCCCTTGCTTCATAAAATTGTATTCTTCATAAATTCATCGTCTTTTTTTTTTTCTGTTTTCTCAAAGTACCAGCAGCCCTGACAGCCTCCCTTTGTTCTTATGTTTATAAATAATTTATAATGTAGAAATATCTCTTCTTAGTCTTAAAAAATAAACTAATGGTTGAACATAACATACTGCCAGGAGCAGTTCTACCACTAGCTTTAGAAAAAAAGAAGAAGGAAAAAAAGCTTCATGATTAACAAAGAGAGAAGGAAGGAACATCATATGGAAATCTATTTATCTGAGTGAATGCTGATTTTTGTTTGCAGATGCTAAATGCATCTGAGCTACCCTCATTTTATGCTCTGTTTCTTTTTCTTTTTGAGACTGCACACCTCAATTCACTCCGTAAAAATGTAGCTTCTTCTAAATGTTCTGAACAAACAAAGGGCTGCAACATGGACTAAGTTATCAGCATAAATGTGTTTATACTGGTGTCGGTGATTCCCTTGAGGAGTATACCAGGCCTTATACTGACACTTCATTGACGATTGGTGTACATGTTGTAGATGCACTGCTAAAGAAAGGCACACATCTAGCCAAGACATTCAGTCTATCGTCAACTGCATGTGGACCAGCTGTTGGTGTGGGGATTCTTTCACAAGAATTCTGAGCGCTCTACTCCGGCAGCATATACTTTGTCATGAATAGTTGCACATGCAACCTCAAACTACAAAGAATAAGCACTCAAATTGGAATTGGAATTGGGAATACACGGAGTTTCAACACCTATCGAACACTGAGGAGTGATCATGTTTCCAAACGTTTGTATGGCTCTATTATTTTTGTTTTATGCAGTCATGGCAGGAGCCATGTCCACATAAATGACTAGACTTATTGTTAACTAAGATAAATACAACTGGGCTTGATATTATGCAGTCTAGCTAAGTTCTAGTGGTGAATCTTTATTTTGCTGTAGGTTAGCATGTGTCAAAGGAGACAGCTTAAAAGTCATGATGTGATATACTGGAAAATATTCAGGTCTTTTTAAAAACAATCCTAGCATACAATTTAGATAGGGATCTCAACATTACCTCACAACAGCTGCCAGGATTTTTAACCAAAGATGAGGTGCCATATCATATCCTGTCTCAGAATGCTCCTATGCTGGTGACATCAGTGAGTGGATGATTTACTATCAAACTGCTACATGGCAGCATCCCTGTTTGCAGACTCCAAAATTACACACAAGCAAGTAATTTATGTGCTACTTTGTTTTACAAGAAGTGAGTGAAGCTCTGTGTTAGCATACTCTATTTTAAATTCCCCACCAGACACTAATCTGAGCATCCTCTGCAGGAAACACTCAATGTTCACCTACTCTTCAAGCTTATTACAAGTAATTGTAATTGAATAAACAGTCCTATGCAATTTAATGATAGGAGGTGAGGGGAAAAAGAATACCTTACCCAAGGTCCACATACAATAGAAGATGGGGAATTTAGGCAGACATGCAAACTTTATGTAGAAGTAGTTATGACCTGCAGGGATTTGCTTTATATCTCAAGGAGAATTGGAGCCAAGATTTCAGCTTGATTTTGCAAGAACCACAGCAGTTACCCTTAGTAAATTATTTATTCTTGCTTTTGGCTGGTTTCTGAATTTGGAGAGTGGAATGAGTTTTGGCCAGAAAGAACACTCATGCAAAATCTTTTTAAATAACTGGTTAGGGAGCTTTCTGAATTAAAGGAGATGTCATTTCTAGCAGCACACAGAAGAATGTGCTTGTATAAAAACTGCTTGGAATGAGTGAGTTTAAATCTCTGTTCAAAATCGATCTGAATCCCCTTTTTAGGAATCTGATCTTCTAGTCCCCTACCTTTTCTCACCCCATGCCTTTAATACCACATAACAGGGTTCTGAGCTCCCATTAAAATACATTTTCTGATAGTCTGTAAATCTCTGCTGAAATTGCTGCTGCTTTCAGATCTTACAGGGTGTGATGCAGGGATTCAATGTTTTTCAGGAACTCTACATTCAGAACAGAATCCTGCTTGAAAATCCCCATGTGCGCACATTGTAAGGAAAGCAGGAAGGCAGACCTAAAATAGAGTATGCATCAAGACCAGAATTTCATCCAAAGGTAGCACGCTTGTGAGGAGACATTTGAAAGCTCAGTGCAATCTCTTAAAGGAAACCTCCCAGATTCCCAAGGGCTGCTCAGGATCAAGAGAGAAACAAGTGTCATGGGAAAGGAGGATGAGGTTGAAGAAATTGAAACATTTGATTGGAAAGAAGAGGAAAACAGAGAAGCAGGAAGGAGTATGAGACCAGTATAAAAGCACATCAAACAAGCATTTGACAATGGTACCTTCATCTTTTCAATACTGTATGCCAGCAAGCAAATTAACCCTTAAATGCTATCGCATCTTCATGCTGAAATATCTGCCAAATGATGCTGACACATTACTTTTCAAATTTTCTCTAAACATCTTTCATGATTATATAAAACATTGTAGTTGCAACATTACTTTCTCTTGGATAAATTATTCCCCGATCTGCTCTGTTACACAGGTAAAAAATGCTTCCAAATGCATTCATAACATCTGCTCTGTTCCACTCCAAATTTTAGTTTGAGTTAAAAGCCCTGAAACTCGAATGCTGGGAAAAAAGATCAAGACCCAAACATGTAACCAAATCTCTTTGTCCCCCTCCAGATTATAAAATGTACTAATCAAAATGTTAGCTGTCATATACCTGTTTTTTATTGCTTTCAATACCTCGATCAAAAAATTTTCAACTGAGACCCTTTGCTGCCTATAGCAATGTATCTTTATAACACAGAAACTATCCAACTCCATGGCATTATGAAGAAAAGTGAGTATACAAAAGCTTTAAACTTTAAACCATACAGCAATATTATTTTATATATATATATATGTATATATGCAGGAGATTTCAGGTGGAAACAAAGACACATGGGTAGAATTGACTTGAGGCACGTCATCAGAAAGTAAGGGTGATGTGATCACAGTACTTATAGCATATGCAGCAGCTGTAGAATTCTACATGGCAGCTTCCATCGTATCCTTCACATAAAAAAGAGAAAAGTTTCTGAGCAAATGATGGTTGAATACACAATAAATTGTAGTGTATGTCAAGACACTTTCTTTTTGGTTAATATATAAATCAGGAGCACTTATGAATTAATATCAATTAAAATAATGTATTTGCTTTCTTTAGACAGTTATGTCAGCCTCATTAAAACGCAAGTGCTAAATCTTCATTAGATTTTTCAATATTAAAATACTTCCATGAAATATAAATTAACATTTAACTTGTTGCTGGTCGTATTAGGGAAAAGAGGGGACAAAATCATCGGGATTGAAATCCTGACCCAGTTAAATCAACGAGACTTTAATTTCTGAACTCAGTGGGGCCAAATAATTCCCTTCCTGTTGACAAGAGGCAATACCTTTAAATCTGACAGAGAAGCAGGCCTCGGGAAATACTCTGTTTCAGTCTATATTCCTGAGTCATATGATGATAGTTAAAATTTTCAAAGTATCCTTGGCAACATAGGGGAAACCTGTGCCTGAACAAGAGTAGAATAGATTCCTGGATAGCTTCACTGTTTTAGGTAACCTTATGGTGTGCCTAGAATTTTAACAATTCTACCTCATGAAAAGACTCAGCAACATTCTCCCTGGAAGAATTCAAAACCTACGTTTCAGTAGATGAAACCTGTAAAGCAAGCTAATAGTTCATACGTGAACACTAGAATTGATACCAGAGAGCAGACTGTCACTGATACACATCTGGAGAGATGTACCCTGTCTGATGAACACCACAGAGCATCAAGCAGTGAGGGAGCTGTCTCACAGCTCTGTCGTGAACCTTCTCAGGTCTCAGCTCACTACGCAGATTGTGCAAGATTTCCCAGCAAATGTGAAATTTAGGAAGATGGATAGGTTGGGAAGGAGGAGAGCCTGAGCAGCTGCAATGAAGTTGAAGGAAACCACCATAATGTGCATATTCAGTCATATCTGTGATCAATGACTGCCTTTACTTCTGTGATAGAATCAGAGCAAACTTACCTGGAACAGCTGGAAAACTAGCCAAGTACCCTTTGATACGGCCTAGCTGCCTTTTAGATGTATTGCTCTCCTTGAAGAACCTTGTGGGCTTTTTGTCTTTCAAAAAGAAAGGAGATTTTATAACTGTGCTTTATTTGACTGAAGCTTGTGTGGAACTGGGAGCGCTGCTGCTCTCGTGCCTGGGCCCCTGCATCACCAAGCCACAAGGTGGTGGTATGGTGTCACTTTTTTTTCAACAAAAAAAGAGGTTTTGTTTAATGAGCTTGAACTCACAAGCCTGCTCATCTAGTGAACTGTGACTTTTCAAATACCAACCTATTAATGTCAAAGGCAATACTGAAGGGAACCGTTCTGTTTGATTTAAAAAATACAGACAATGTGAAGTCCACTATGCTCTAATATCTATCACCTATGGGGCTCCATTCATGCCTGATGCTTTATTCAAGCTAAGACCTAGTTTTTATATATCAGATTAATACATATCTACAGCTTTGCACCTTTCTATTTTGATTTTTTTATTATCAGGGCTCACTGGAGCCATTTTCATTCCCTTACTAAAGCATCTGCAAGCAGGTGGATTAGAGATAACTCTCATTGTGCTTTGTTTTCTCCTGACACTGTCATTAATCATTCCTTAAGCCACACTTCAACTTATAGTAATCAGGACTGGCTGTTCCCAAGCTGCACAAGAATTGCCTTTCACAATGTAATGTGAAATTGGAAGCGAATGGCTGAAGCCAGACGCTTCTTCTGCATTCCCCATCTATCTCATCATTTAGGTATTTATCCATCTCAGGCTTGTACAGGGAGCATCTCTCTCCTTCCCATGAGGACACAGATTGCAACAGAGGATCAGATTTGTTACCCAGGCTTTGGGCTTTGATTGTCCTCTTATAAGTTCGGGATTAAAGTGAAATTTCCCACAGGGCTATGAAGGATTTGCTAGCATTTAACTGTTTAACCTGGCTGTTTGTGAATGAGAATCCTGTGGTCAACTATTCCATAGAGAATATTATGGTAAGCCGGCTCTGAATGGCAGACATTTCAGTAAATTCCTGTAAAGACTGCTACAGTTGATTCCAATTAAGTTCATACCTGATAACAATTGTTTTCTTGTACATGATGAACAGTAATCTTATGATAAAAAACAATTGTCTAGTCTCTTGTGAAATACCCTTGTCAGCCTGAGAATAAATGCAGACCTTCAAAAAGTTGCAGTTGTCTGTTTATGCTTCTAGAATCACTGTGCACTAATTTGTCTTGAAGTAGGTCATATTCTTGACTATGTAGAAGAGCTGTATTCCTTTATACCATACCCAGTTTTAGTAATATGTATATGCTGAATAATATCTGTAGTAGCATGGCAGTGGAATGGACAAACATTTTAAACAAACTGCGCTTGATGTATTAATAAAGACAAATTGACGGTTCTGGAAAGCATGCTGTTAAATATGTAGCCAAAACAGATGTGTTTTTCCTGGCATTTGATGTGATTCTTGCACAAAGGGAAGTACCTATAATGTGCTATTCTCCACGAAACTGAAAGCAAGGGGGAAAATTTTCAGTCCACATTATCTATCTTTTAGTCTTAGCTTTAGAGCCATTTAAGGAAAAAGATTTTAAAACAAGTCAAAATCATTTTGTTATCTAGTTTAAAAAGACTGTATGCTCAACCACTGTATATATATTCTATTTAATGTGGATGTGTTTTTAAAATGCCTAGGAGGATAGTGCTCATTTCATGTGCTTCACCAAGAGAGACATAACACCCAAGCAACTGAAGTACATAATTTAACAAAACATTTTAGCTTGCAGTGAAATCAGTTTCCTTGGAGGGAATGGACTGAATTATTAAACTCAATTTTAACCCCACTTCCTGAGAAATTTTTATGTCTTATTCAAAAGTTTGCTTTTTTTCATTTTCTTCTTTATTGGCTAAAGAGGTTCTGAATTTCCAAAATATGCTTTCATGGGATTTAGTTTGGTGACAAAAATCATAAATATTTTTATTTATTCTCTAAAAAAAAAATCACAGAGAGATCAAGGGAAATGTTCACAGATATTATCAATTACAGATCTATACATTCCAATGCAGACTCTAACTAACAAATATGAGACACAAATATATACTTTTTCTTGTTCACTCTTTAACTATTCTGCATTATGGACCTGTAGTTATAACACTGATCTCGTGCTAACCAGTGTCTCCGTGAAAAGGAACAGTGTTTGGTTGTATAATGGTACCTGTGAAAGCCTGACTGCCTGAGTGCAAATTACTAAATATCTTTACCATCATTTCCTGTTTCTCTCGTAGCATTAAAGGATCACTGAAAAGGCATAAGCAATCCTTTCTATTTATTTTATATATCCTCTAGATTCACATGAGTAATTTTCAGCTGTGTATAATGCTCCCAAAGTAACCTCTTCATTTCCATTGTTTTAGTGTGAAATCATTTCCTCGGGAGATAATTAGAGTTGCTCCATTTATTACATTAAATGATTAGCATGCACTTGAAATGATTCAGTATATTTTCCTTTACTGCTGATGACTCTTAAATATGGGCCTACTTTTTTAATGGATAAATTAAGATTCTCTCGACATTTTGTGGCTGCCTCGGCAGCAAAACAAGACGGACTTTCTTTTCCAAATACACACACAGGTGTATGTTGAACAATGCGTGTTTGCTGAAGGGCTTCTATTCACATGAGTATCCCACGTGGCTCAGCTTAAAGACCAGTAGGTTTGAAGGTAAAATGGGGATTTAAATATACCAAAATTGCTGTTGCTTCTGTTGCATGTGTAGTTAGTTACTATTCTTAAGTGTCATAGGATTAGAATCCCAGTATCTTGGCTAAAGCACCTACTTCCTCTGAACAACCAACATCTGCCAAGTGTATATAAAATTATTTCTTACAGTGGCAGACTTGCACTTTTATCATATTATATGAGTTGATTGAAATGGAGAAAAGAGTTTTTCTGTATACTAACTAGTGAGTTACCATCCACTCATTTATGAAAATAAATTATGCTAGAGTCTGGGAAAATATATCCCAATTAATACTCCTAATTAAAACTGATTAAGGTTTAATGTCAAGCTACAGGAACAGCTTCAAGAGTTTTTATTTAAGAATGGAAGAGTCTGTAGTACTAAGTGGATTGGCTGCAGTCCTGAGTTGTGACCAGGTATTTGCATAACCAACACCAGGACAAGGACTCAGACAGCAGACGCCAAGATTGACCTGGACGTAGTGGATACAAACAGTGACAGAGCAGAATTAAAAGGGCTACATTTTCCTGAGACTGTGCCATGTCATTCCCAAAAGAAAGCAAAGGAGATATTTAACTGGATTTGAAAGCTTGGTCCATTGGAGTTAAATAACCTACAGCACTCGAACTACATTAGTGAATGTGAAACTGATGTCATTATTAAAGGATATGTTCCCTTGTCACGTGATACACGACCTGTGCCTCATTTCTCAGATTTCACCATGGCCCCAAGACTCCTTACACATCCAGTCAATTTAAATTCAGACTTTTTTTAAATATTTAATAAGTTATAAATACAAAGGATTAGAGATTTTAATGGCAGGGAATTTTTTTTATTCTCTCGATAAGCTTTTATTTGAGTATTTACTCTTTGAAGAGGAAATCTGCAGGTTATGTGAGCCCAGAGAACAAATCTTGTGTGTTATCTGGAAATCCACTTTCTTATGTCAGGAAGTAAATTTCATATATAGTTGAAAGAATATGCAAACCATGACTGTACAGAATATAAAAGAGAAGACATAATCCAAAATATAAAATCCCCACAGTATTATAAACGCTTTTGTAAGTGTGTAATGCAGTATTAAAAAGCATAGATCAGAAAATGATATTCTGAATGGAGTGTCCAGCACTACAAAGAGAGAATGTTTACTTTTTGCCTTACTCACTAATAAAGCACACACAAGCAATCTTCCTAATGGTCCATTTTCCATTTAGAAACCCACTGCAGATCTTTCTGGCATACAGAACACTCTAAGTAAAAGAATTATTTCTCCATCAATTCATAAAAATTAGTCACGTTGCATGAACATGCAGACATGCATTTTGGATACTAGATCTCACCAAATCTGATAAACTGTGCTCTCATGTGAAATGTTACTGTAGTTTCATGTAGTGCTACTTCATGGAAACAGCAATGGCACGCACAGTTTTGTATCACTCTATATGCCTGCAGACAAATGTTTTCCCTTTTTTTTTGTGTCTTGGCTGATCCCCACTTGAGTCAGATTCTCCCCTGTGTGTAAGCAGCAACCTTGACCACAATGTGGTCCTGCAGGACAAACTTTCTAAATTTAACTTTAAAAGTCCCAGAAAATACTTAATTTGGTTGTTCCTTGGACAAAGGAAAGAGGAGTGTGGATGTCAGCTAGAACTAAACCCAAACAAACTCAGCCACTTTCAGCCAAGCTTACAGCACATGAATGTGTTCCACCAGTAAACAGCTCTAGATGTAAACAGGTTTGATGAGCTGGAACTCAGAGAATGCTTGTGGTCTTATTAAACTCATAAATGTCACACTTCTTTCTATCTCAGTGATACTAGATAACTAGATAACCGTAATTAGGTCCAAGTCTGCTCACCTCATTAACGGCAAGAAATCCTATTAACTAGCCCCAGGACTAGTATATTATGTAGGCACATTTATCCTTTAAAACTTCAGCAATATAAAAGCACACCATTAAATGATAGCACTCCTATAGGCGTATTATACGAAAAGTGCCATAATGTTGTTTGTATATGACAGGCATTTTCAGTGTAAGAATGCTGAAATTCTACACTGACGTCGTTAAAGCATAAATGACACACTACCAAAAGATGGAGATACTAATGTATGGTGCTTAAAACTACATTTCTTTGTAGGTTTTAGAGTATTTTTAATAGCTTCAAAGCATGTTTTTAATAGGTGAAGTTATAACAATACCAACAGTAGTGGCATGAAAGGTTACAATGGATGAACACCATCTCTCTCAAACATTTATTCCATTTAAGTAAAAATACTTGATAGAGAGCATTTCTATTATTCACAAGAAATCATGGAATATAATGGTTTCTAGCACTCCTTTTATAATAGCTTATTTAAATACTTGGGGCTGCAATTCTGATTCCCACTTTGTTCAGACTTCACAGAAGTACTTCTTACAATTGATCACATTTTTATTCTTTATTGTATTCTAAAATAGCCTCTGATTTTTCAGAACCCAGGACTAAAAATTAGGTTTGCAGAAGTGAAAAGTACAGTCTTGGAAAAAACCTCCTGTACACTTTTCATAACTGAGGAACAGCAACTACAAAATTGAACAAAACCCCTTTGCTATGAATAATTTTGTTTACAGAAATGCTTTAAGGAATTATTCCTGAAGTCTAAATGGAGCTTGATGGGCCTTTTCGAAACCCCTAAAATCTGAAATGACCTGAAGGTATGAAGAACACTTGACTTCGGATTTCTTTTCTTTGAAACATTTTCTTCAGTGCTTCCAGATCAGACTATACTAATTTACACAAAATTAAGATGCCCAGTCCGATAAGAAGTTATTAAAGTTCCATATATTATTTATTTTTTTAAAAGGAATATAAATGAAGAAGTAAGAATAAAACTTTATTTATGATGAGGTTTATTATCAGTGGTTTATAAATGCTGTTTCTAACCTATCTCAAATTATTTAAGAGTTTTAAATGTATTTATTATGAGCCCACGGTAATCTCTTGGCTGATATAAAAGAATAAAAAGTCATTAGAGCCCTTAACTTACATCAGTTGAGGATAAAAATATTTTTTCATTTTTTTCTCACTAAAAATAATAGAATCATAGAATCAACTCAGAAGGGGATCTCAAGGATCATCTGGTCCAGCCTTTCTTTACAAAAGCATGGTCTAGACAGTAAAGTGGTGATTGCTATTTTTATTTCAGAGGAGCTGGACTTTTATCTAAATAGCAAATTAAAATGAAAATGTGTAAACAAAGAAGCAAAAGAATATTTGCATTAAAACTCTCTAAATTTACACTCAAACAGCAAGACTACAGGAGGTGATACGACTTGTTGGTTGTGCTATCTTGAGTCAACCATGTTTTGCCAAGATAAAATGGAATACTTAGGTAGAATTACTTACTAATTTTAAGGAGAACAATAAGTTTCAAATTTTAATTTTTAATTTAACATATTTTAAGGCAGAATTAATTAAGAAAAAATAATATAAACAGCACTATGCTTGATGTCAGACTATTAATAGATTCAGTACTGAAATGAACCACTGAGTTATATAAATTCATAGGGTTTTGTTTTGCTGTTTTTTCACAGAGCTTGTTATTTACCTGATAATAAGGATCTTCGGATCATCATGATGTGCAAATGAGGGCATACACAATTTTTAACGTATGTATTAGCTAAATGAGAAACAAAAGCTGTTCTATTATAGGCATTTAAACTCTCTAATCTCAAAAAATTCCCCATCTCCTAACTTTCAACTCATTCTAAAATGGTTTAATATAATAAACTTCATATGGCAAAAGTATTATCTGACTGCAGCAAGGGACACACAACAATCAACACCACTCTTCTTAATATTGTTCCCATTTGCATTTTAAATAACCAAATGGTTTTCAGGCATTTAATAGAAAAACATTTTTTTAAATGAATACCAAGAGACATTTGTAAATAGCAGCACAAATTGCTCCTGGGCTATAAACCTGAGTGCCAAGTTTCTTTCCAGTATGAATACAGACAAGTGTTAAAAGTCTGAAAAATGGATTCCTTAATGGATATACTGGCAGACCTGTAAGTGTAATAGAGCTAGAATGTTCCACTTTAATAAAGATACCGTATTTCATCTCGGAGATTACACATAGCTTTTCTATTCTAAATAAAAAGATTAGAACTAGAAATTTTTTCCCTGCATATCATATTTAAAAATATACAAGGGAATGTCATCCAACAATTTGTAAGCATTGAAATTATTTCCTAGAAAACAATAAAAATAATCCCTAAAGATATGGTAAATATACAGTTCCTTTATTGAACAAACAAAAATAGATTATACATTGCTTTTTCAGAATCAAATACATCTGCTTTGACTGAGGCAAGGAGACACTTCTGGGGACTTGAATCTTACCACAGTCTCTGTGACTCTATATTTTCAGTGCATCAGTAAACTTGTATTTAACCAGATTATTTACAGTCAGAGCCTTATAAGATCGCACCCATTGCTGCTGGTGTGAGGGAGGGAAGGAGACCTCTGAAATTGAATACAAATACGGTAGTTATTGTTACATTTATTGGGCTATAACCATATATCAAATGTGCTAAATTCACAGAGATAAAATAATACAATCACACCAAGACTGAAAATTTAATACTAGACAGGGACCTACAAGCTCCATCACAGCTTGCTTTGTAGCTCATCTGAACAAACACTCTGCCCTGAAATTTACTGGACAATTCTTGCCTGCTGATTATTAAATGCAAGGGCTATTTCCTCCTGAAAGTTCTACTAACTGCATGTAAACCTACTTGTACATCTAATTTGTAAAACAAAACATCCGTCTGCTTGCTTTTGCCAGGAAAAAAAAATTAAACATTGTCCACAGATATATGAGTTTCCCAGGAGGAGGGCAGCAGGTCTAAGAATTGCTATTAATATGAAAATGCAGATTGGTCTTTGGAAGAATTTTGACGGTGGGATAAATTAGTTTAGACTTCACCTGACTATATTATCCCAGTTGCTATGCTAAAAATGCAGCTAGAATGTAATGCATATCGTCAGTGTCAGATTTGAGAGCCTGACACTGGCGTGGCTGGAGTGTTTAGGCTTTTCTTTTCACAAGTACTACTTTCAGCTTTAGAGAAAGAGTTCAAGAAGTCACTGAATCCATAGATCCATTTTAGTAGAAAAGTAGACAATGTTTGGGAGGTGGAGCATGAGTTCACTAGATTACACCACATTTCCTTTTGGTTAACCAAATAAAAGCAAGTTTCAAGTAGAGAAACAGTCTTGAGTTAGTGTCTTGCTTTCTTAGACTGAAAATAATGATCCACTTCAGTGTATATGTTTTCTAATATACTTTAAGTACTTCTTCTGTATATACCCATATAACATGATTATGTTTCTGTCAAGACCTAAGTGGTGTGGATCGACAGCTGTAGTAACTTGCTAGAATGAAACTAAGCTAAATTCCCCCCCATGTCACTCATTGATGCCAGAAAGTAAAACAGGCCCTTGTTACTGACAAGTATAGCGGGCATACTCCACACTCCATTAAAAATAACAAAGATCAAGGTGGATACGAAAAAAAAGGCTTAGCTTGTTTTTGAATGCCTTACTTACCTTCCCTAAGGAAAATCTTAAAAAACATAGAGTTGGATTCAAGAGAAGTACTTATTAATATATTGAAGTGATTTTCAAATGCCTGGGGGAAGGTCTGGGTCTTCCCACTCAAACTGATGTAAATTTGAATGGCTTCTTTCCATGGCAGTTGAATTACACCAGTTTTATGGTAACAGGCAGTAGAATTTAACGCTTGGTATACAACATGGAAGTTTATCCTGAATGGGAAAGTAAGGCTGTTGTTCTTTCCAACAGCGCAACTCAAATTAATTTATAGCAACCCTTTTCTTTTTTATTATTTTTTTTTAATTGTGGCAGTAATTGAGTTTTGAGCTTTATGAGTAGATTTACTTATATGGGACAAAAACAAACAAAGCTGTTACAGATAATTCCTCTTAGACAAGATATTGTGGTTACTTTTCCTGACAGCTGTGATTGTAGAATCTGCAAAATGATTTTGACACAGATTTTAGGGACTTTTCTCCCAATTATCTTTCTTTATACAGAATATTTTCATAACACTTAAAAGTGGTATCTTTTATTACAAGTCTTATTACAGTAAAATCGATGGAAGCCTGAGTGATGGGTGTATTGTTGTGACACTTAAACTATTTGTAAATATTGCTTAAAGCTTTCTTAGCATATTCTAGCAAGGCACCATTACAGCAAAGTATAATTTATCACACATGATATATGCTGTATGCTTCAAAGACAATCACACTGGAAAACAGACTCATGAAAAAGAAGCTGCAAGTGTGTCTGGCTTTCCAGTA
Source organism: Campylorhamphus procurvoides (assembly GCA_013396655.1). NCBI lineage: Eukaryota > Metazoa > Chordata > Aves > Passeriformes > Dendrocolaptidae > Campylorhamphus > Campylorhamphus procurvoides. The sequence goes on from WBMV01000785.1 coordinate 1,393,457, forward strand.
AAAACATTTTTTCAGTCTTTGGGTTTGGAGAATTAATCTGAGATCATGAAACCCACAGAGGTGGGCAGGAGGCCATTTTTTATTTGTTTTCAGTGCCCAGTACCAAACTGCCAGTACCTTGGTTGATGAAATTTCTATTGGTTCTACAGCTTACTCTTCTTTATGTCTTATACTGAAGCAAGTTCCTTGATTGCAAGACTGAAGCCATGACACCAGCATGGTGTCATTACCTTCTCATCCTAGATATGAAAAGAATGCATTGGCTTACAGTAATATTACATTCAGTGAGGGCTATGTTTAGACTCACTTAAAATTCCTCTAAGAGACCTTATAAAAGGAGCTTTAAAAATTGAAGGAATAAATCAATGAACAGCCTTTCAGTCTGTATCAATCAGCTTGTAAAAAAGAATGTAAACACCCTTCACTAGACTTTCTGAAAAAAAAAAATGTTCTAGCTGTCATCCTCAATGATAAGGGCTAACAACAACAACAACAACAACAATATTTATACCATCCCTGCTTTCTTTTATAATCATCTCCAATTTATAGTTTATGGAAGAAGTTTTACACATTTTACATTATGATTGTAGAGTGATCTGTACTTAATAGCTAACAGGGAGCTTGACCACTACCTGGCGGTTTAGTAAAGCCTTAAGTGATCATGTATCATTTATAACAAAGCTTTTATATTTTTATTATAGGAATAAAGGATGATTTTGTGATGTTTACTACAAAAGAAGGTTGGCTACACCATAGGTAAATGTATCACATTTCTATTGACATCATGATGGTGAGCAATATGCATTGTGACTCTAGTTCTCAAACCCCATACATCTTGAGGAGGTTCCAAAAGCTGATCCAATCTGGATTGCCTTACTAGCCCATTACTTATACCAAGGAATGAATCAAAACATCTAAGTAACTAGCTACATATAAAATAAACCCCACAACCCTATTTAAAGTCCATCCATGTGTATTTTTTCCTGTTTCTGTGTTTCAGTTTAGATATTTGTCAAAAAATACCATAGTTTTGGGGGGTAGGTCAACTTTTGGGTCAAAAAGGTGGGCTGGGAGATTTGACCTACTGCTAATAGATTTGGTATGCTTGTTTTCTGCTTCTGTAGATCTATGCCTTACTTACTGTTGTTTTTTTTGTTTGTTTTGTTTTTGTTTTTGTTTTTTTACCAAACACTTGGGCTATCAAGGAATGGAATATTTTAGAAATAATACTGTGGTTCTGCAGAAGTGTTTAGATTAGTATGATTCTCAGGGGTGGGGGAATGTGAGGAAACAATAGCATCTGAAATGAGTGTAGAGATGCAAGCAGGTGGGAATTTAGCTCAGACAATTATGATGTTAAATTAAGGCCGTGCCTTGCTCCCCTTGACATCAATTGAGTTGCAATCTTTCATAATTGTATCATTTAAAATCACAGAACATTTTGCATTTCTTTCTACCTAAAAAGTATGTTCCTGGATTGTTATCATTACATGGATACACCACACAAGATTTTACAATCCCTTTTCCAAATAAAATCTTCCACTTTGACAGTGCTCCGTGTTCTGACAGGCACCTTGCTACATAGAGCAAATACAAAATTAAACCCGTGTGCAGAATCTTGCATGTGCCTCGTACAGCATGTGTGTTAAACTAGGTGACAGTATGGAAGAGAGTAACTGAAGCAGCTACTCCACATGGGACCCCTATGAATATTCATTTTGCAGCAGTCAGTCCTGTTAGGCTGCTACACTACATTTCAACATAGTGACCAATAAACGTACTATAAATAAACATTTTTATTCTTGTTGAATATTCTAGTTGATTCAAGGAAATTAGTTACAGTGTGTGAAAACTCCCACCAGGAAAAGATGTTTATCTGTTTTTTTTTTATTACAGTTGTACTAAATCTAGAAACATTTCTCACACTGATGATTTACCAGAATTTCAATTTACCTCTGAATTTCATACATGCAAACTAAAATGGACAGCAGGGTTCTACTTTTAGAATTTTAGCACCATTAAATACCAACTAAAATTACTACACTTGCAGAAAAGGAGGATAAAAACATAGTAAACTCCTACTCTTAAATTCTGCTATATAGTCAGAAAAGTAAATAAATACACTTTAAAACATGGAAGTGTTTCCAATTAAAAATAATATTTACATTAGGAATGTAATCACATTTTTTCCCCAGTGAAATAAGGGAACATAAAGAGAGATCAGATATACTATAAACGTCCTTAAAAAACCCACCTACCTCAGACAATGCAGATTTCTACAAAATAAGTTAATGTGTTTTCCAGACGGTAACATTTGCGATTCTGAATGTGAAAGCTGTAAGCTGATGAATGAGAAACTCTGAAGATTTAATTTTATGAATTTTAGTTTTATTTATGAGTTTTATTTTTAAATGCAAAAAAGGAACATTATTAATAGGGGAATGCATATTTTTATAAAGTACAAATGAAAACTGTGTGCTGTCTTAATTTTCAGCTTAAATTTACAGACATGCTACATGGCAACACTATTAAAGCAAAAAAGAAGGGATACATTTTCCTAGTCAATAAAAAACCATGGAAGTTGCATGGGGTAGAGTCTCTAGGAAATCCACTCTTTCTTTGAAAAAATGTCATTGGTGAGATAGGAGATTGGCACCACAATGAGCAAAATATAGTGAGGGCTGATACGGACTGTCAGCTAGAATTTGGGTTAAGACACTGACTTTTGTCTGCATGATGCCTACCTTCCAAAGAAGATGGAAGATGCAAAACTGAAAGTTTCCTCTGTCTGGTTAATGTGGTCTATACAAGTGAATAATGTATAAGAAGATGTTCCCTTGATAATGTCACAATTATTCATTGTACAGCCATAAACTCAAATATTCACATTAACAGCTAGGTATTATTTTTCTTCTCTGAAATTAAGTGAGTGGCATCAGTGGTCATAAATGAGAGCATTCATCAAAGGCATAGGCCATGGCAGAGGATTAAGTGAATGCTGATGAAGTGTCCAGATTCCCATAACTTGGAATGGGCTGCATTCAGCATTCCTTTATTATCCATCTGCCACATAACAAAAAGTCTCATATATTTAATGCAGGTTTGCCCTCGGCCACGTAATAGGATTAGGAATAATTTCTACAAATTTACAAAAACAAATCACATGGGAAGGCTTAGAATTTGCTAATAATTTCTCCATAGCTGGGAGATCAAAGGGATGTAAGAGTCCAGAGCCAGGCGGTAGTTTGACCCTGGCCAAGCTTTTTTAATGAAAGGGTTAATCTTCTCAGAGGTGACCATAGAGGAGCAAATAGTGTGACCAAAGGCAGATTCAGGCCTCCAAAAATAAGAAGAAAATCGTCTGGAAAGTATGACAGCAAGAAAACATGTACAGAACAACAGTACATTTTCTGCCTGGAAAAATAAAATAAAACAGCAAATCACAATGAATTGTTTTTAAGCAAAGTGTGACTGGCAGGAGAGGGGGGTGGTGGTGGTGTAGGAGAAGGAATGCCGTGTGGAGGAGAAGCAGCTTGCAGGGTGGACCAGAAATATTTCTGTTTCTTTCTGAGTAATAGAGAACAGGCTGAATGCCTTCAGTCTGAAAACACTCTCTGTTGTCCTCAGGTGAAAACTGTCTTCTCCAAACATGCGCAAAAGCTTTGGTTGGTTAGTTGTTTTACCTATATACTTGTCCTGTTGGTTTTTTTCACAGGAAATGCAGTATAAACACACACTGCCTCATAGGTGAGTTTCTGGGAGGACCTGAAGAAGTTGTCCAGAGAAGCTTTCTAAGAAAAGTCCTTGGTTTGCTACAACTCATGGTTAAAATCTTTGGCTTCTTTGAAGACAATTCATCTCTCAGATCAAGTCAAGGAGCCACATAAGAAAAGGCAGGGGAATTAAAAAAAAAAAGAAAAAAGGAACGGAAATGAAGGTATCAGGCTGCGGGGGTGCCTGTGCCTGTATTTTATTATTTTTTTTTTGTCCCTCAGCAACTGCTAAGCCTGTCTAAAAATTTTCATGTTCATGGATTTCCTTTCCTACTCAATAAACTGCAAAGGAAGAACATTAACTACTGGTAACAGGTATTTTATTTTTTTGCATTGCAAGTGGTTTTAATGACATTTGGAAAGCATAGCACAATGGAGTGCTAGGTTTTTCAATTTAATAGAAATTATGTGATCATTCTTCTTTTTGGTCCCTAACCTATTGTACCAAGTTTGAATGCCATGGTCCTTCTCAGTGGTTCTCTTTACCTACTGGGCTACCCATCAAATAGCAGATCAAATAGTCTGATTGCAAATAAATTAGTGAATAATTTATTACCGCTGCACAAAAGCCCAGGCAGACATATGAACCTAAGTGAAGGTATTATTTCTTGTGTTTCTCTTCTTGGAAGAGAATTTTAGGCCAAAAGTTTACTTCAGCCTCAGGATTAACTTCATATGAATCTATATGTCCCACCATATTCTCACATTAAATAAGAAAGAAGGAATAGTGTTGACAGGGAAACAATGAGAAGATAATTTCCATGAAGGAATGAAACATCTCCAGGCAGAGCATGTATGTATGAACATGGGAATTGTTATGTACTTAGTGTACAAAACCCCGCCCTGAAAACGAAGTAGCTTTGAAAAGGGTCAGATTAATATCCCTCGTGAGAAAACTTGCTTTCATGTGTCATGGACAGAGAGACTTGTATCAAGCTGGTTAGAAACGGAGGAAGCACTTTCAGGTATTATTAGATGGTTCAGCTCTTTCCAGTCCTCCGTCACAAGATTTCCAAGAAGGATTCCAATGAGTGTGAGTTCCATGAAAAAGGAACATTTGTTTGGCAGTGTAAACTGAACAGAGGTCACCAAATTTATTTCACACAGCTTGCAAGGAAGCCAACAGTTTATAACAACTCGGTATTGTTACCAGTATGGACTGAACATACATGTGCTGTAGGTTATAAGAGACTGCCCATTCTTTTCTCCAGTTATCCTCACATTGTCTCCTTATTTTATATAGAACATGGTTCATTCCACCTCTCACATTTTAGGTCATTCCATTTAAGAGACTGAAATCCAGACTAATTTTTTTCTTTCATGCGCAGCAGTGCAATTCAGCCTTCTGATACAAAATTGGTTTTTGATATTTTCCCAGTGGTATAAGTATCTTGTAAATAACTTTCAGGCAGAGCTTGAGGTTAATGTTTTGTGTCCCACAATCTCAAGCTGTGGTGGTCATAACAAAAAAAGAAAAGCAACCACTTTCATTCATCACTGGTCAGAAACAGCAAATATTCGACAACTACTGTTTCTTTAGTGACAGCACAGATCTGTAGACTCCTGTATGCATCAGAAAAGCAAAAGTTTTGAGTAATAACACTTCCTTTTGTCTAAATACCATCTTTAGACTAAAACCTCTAGCAGCTATACAAATTTTAGGTGTCTGGATTATGAGGCTGTTGGCTGGTTGTTAATATTGCAGAGCTACTGCAAAGACAGGGGGTCTTAATCTGAAACTCCCTTGAAAATTATAAGTTGGGTACTCTTAACTAACTCTCCTCTGTTGGTTAATGTTGTCAGCTACCTAACTGAAGCCATGTGAGAGGATTCAAATTTTAGACCACCAGTAAGAATTACATAACTTGTAAGACCCCAAAGCTGTGCCCCACTTCAACTTACCAAGTAGGGATGTTATGACAGTGCTCTTTACTGATCAACAGCACAACTGTAAGAATGTCCCTATTCTACTCCACAAGCATGTTACCTATGAATATTCTGGTAATTTGAGCACTAGCTTTACTATAGTTTTATAAAAACAACTGAGTGACTGGAAGTTGAACAATATATTCTTTTGTTGTGTTTTCACATTGTAGGCGATTGTCGTAAGACAGACCTGGATCAGATACAATTTTCAGACCCCTATCACTTTTATGACCATTTTAATATAGAAAAGCACTTTTAATACCACACAATATTAATCTGATAAGCTGTTTGAAGCAGAAATGCAGATATACAATTTGTAGCTCAAACCACACTGCTGGGATTCAGTATCTGATTAGAGTTCTTGGTTACAACCTTTTGCCAGCTGCATTTGGAAACCAGTTTTGCTTTTTACCATCTTAAGTAGCTGCTCATTTAATGGTCACTGAGGTTGACCTTTATGTGTCACAGTGCCATTCAGTGGGGTAAAGAACAAGATGCCTTTTTAGGAAATCATACTGTGTGTTTACAAGGAGCTTCTTGACCTTAACCAAATGAGTTGGGGAGCAGTAGATAGCAATCTATTGTGCTTCTAACTGTTCTTCATGCCAGACCTTTGAGTGCTATACTGCCCTCAAATGTAAGGTCATATCTCTGCCTTACACATAAGGAATAATAGAGATTTTAATGGATTTTCAAAAATACTTGTGTCCCTGTTACAAATCAGGACTGTATCCTTCCCTCTTGTGCAAAGGGACAGAATAGATTTGTTAGCTTCCTTCCCATGAGTTCATGTACAAACTGGTAATACTTTCCCCTTGCTTCTTTCAATTTACCAATAGCCTTACCTGCACTTCTTATCCATTGCTTTGAAGAAGGGAAGAGTTACAACACTGCATCAAAACTAATGGTTGGTCAGTTGAGAATTCTGTATTTTCACTGCATGTTGGAAATCAATATGAGGAATAATGCCATCTTCCTGAATCCAGCTTGGTTGCATCGCCAAGCAAATTGGAGACGGGAATTCCAACAAGTGCCCTTCAGCATCAATATCCAAAAGCACAGTAGACCAGTCCTTCTGTACCTTAGTATTTTCTTTCCATGTATTTCCCTGTGACGACTACTGAGATATCTATTAAATTACTTCAGAATAAACATCACCATCTGTCACATTACCACCAAGGCCCTAAGACATTTTTTCCTTAACTCACGGACATCACAGATGCATAGGAAATGAATAAGGGTAAAGAAAATTAATTTGGAAAAAAGTGTTAGAAACATCTTCCAAGAAAAGTCATGTGAGAACCAGCCAAACTTATAAGTGATAGGTAGACAGTTTTAAGAGATACAATTTGCATAATGAGGGTGAAAACAAGTAAGAATATTTAAACATAATTTCATTACCATTTTATCATGATGACATTCCCAGAGCCTCGATACTGCATACAACAGGTTTAGAACGCAGAAAATTTAGAGGTTATAGAGAACTGTTAATGGGAGGAACAAGCATTTAATCTTTAGATTGCTAATTCAAATCCAGACTTGAGTTCCTCAGCAGTCATTCAGAGCTGGCAGGTTGTGGGAACCTGCTGGCTCTGTGAGTCTCTCGTGAGAGAGAAAGGGAGTTTTTGGCCTTGGCTAAAACTCTGTGTGCTCGTTAAGATAAACACCTGCAGAAGCTGTGGGAAACACACAGCTCAAGTACAGAGAACGCAGCCTGTAGCTAATAGCCAATGAGTAATTGTTTATGTGTGTTTGCACCAGTAATGTTAATGCACGTACTCTCAGGAATACTATAATTGTAGAAACTTCTTTAATAAAGTGAGCTTTGCAGTTAATCCACATTGGATTGTCTCGCATTGCTTCTAAGCCCGCAACCTCCAACAGCAGGTGTCTCAGCTATAGGCTACAGGACAAAAATTTACGTAATGAGCTTAGAGAAAAATTGAATAGCCCTGCTCTTCTTAAGGTATTCTCTGAACAGAAGGCTACAGTTTCTTCATACTTGAATTATAAGTCTAGAACACTTTTCTAAAATTAAAAGTAAAGAACAAATAATTTCAAAGATAAACCTTGCCTGAGACTGTTCAGTTATGGACAATTAACTCTAAACATTAATGAGACTTCTAATGCCATTTAATACTATCCAATGGTTTAAGAAATAATACTACATCTCTCTAGAAATTCTATCTTATAGTCTAAAATAGTTCATTCTTCTTTGGGGTACAAGGCAAAATGAAGATACTAAACTAATACAAGGTTGACAGAACAAGAAACCACGGCTAGCGCCTAGTAACCAATGACATTACCTTCAGGCCATTTTTGGCAAAGGAGCAAGATTCCCCTCTCCCCAGTATTAGCATACCTGTGCTTTTTCATATAGCAAATAACTTTGCAATGTTGCCAGACAGCAATGAAATTCAGTTTATGCAGTTTATTGCTCACAATTCCCTTTTATTAGCTTTATCCAGTAAAGTGCGGAAAGCATTTTTTCCTGTTAGTAGTAGTATGGGTCTAGTTTTGAATTCTCAGTTTAATCCTATTAGTACAATTTGCTTTACCTAGATCAGCCCCTTTTTAACAGTTTTCAGACTGAATAGTACTAAATAAAACTACATAACAGAAGCTTTTCTCTGTTGGAGAAGTTTAACACTGGAGTGATCATTGCATAATACTTTTGTGAACTTTACTATTCCTATTTTGCCATGACATTTTGCATTTTGCATAAGTTGAAAACCACTTACATTGCGTAAATATAGTGCAATATAACACTTTATTCATTGCACAATTGCACAAGGCTGTGATCTCTGCTCATCTGCTTGAGAAGGCTGAGAGCTTCCAAAAGCATATCAGAAAAATACAAGTAATGCATAAAATGCTACCTATCCAGTATCTCTAGGTTGTCTTTTGTGCAATTGGATGCCTTAGATTAGCCTTGGGCATGCCTTAAATGAATATGGATTGGTACCACATGAGTCCAGTCTCCATTTTCCTGGTTAATGGAGCAACTGCAATAGATGGACATGCAATGTTCTAACTGTTAATGAGTCAGCCAGAGGTATTATAAACTGACTCTATATTGTGTTGGGGTGCTGTTGCCTGGTGCTTCCTGTTGCTGGTATGTGGGGAAGAGCAATGGAGCCTGGATTTCCATGCTTTAATATGGTAGCAAGAGGTGAAGGGTTCACTAGTTTTGTCCCTGTGTGGTACAAGAAAAGCCATGCCAATTCTAGTGTCAGCTTGTCCCTGGAAGTAATACTGAGTCTTCCGCATAGTATCACACCTGATATAATAAATTCTTGCAAAATAAGTTGCATCTGCAATTCTAACACTATCTGCAAGACAGATAATCCCAGTACTGTTAATTAAGAGTTAATAATACTGAAAGCCTTTAAAAGGCTGAATACGTTTACACTGGATTTTACAACTGCCAGAATGCCTTAGGAACATAAGCCTCACTGATTGTTCAGCTCCCTGTTTTTGTAGCAGTTTTTGACTGGTGTGTGCCTGCATATCAGATCAAACCCCTACTGTTATGTCAGAAAAGAACGCACTAACTGACATCAGAGAGACACGAGGAGAGAATATCACAGCACAGACGAATGTACTGCCTCTTCTCTGATATCAAACTTGCACTGGCTTCACCAGTTCCACACCAATATCAGCAATACAATGACATGAAAAAACACAAATGATGGAAATTAGGGGGAGGAAAATAATATGGAGCAAAAAGATACAATTTGAAGACAAGACTAGATGCTGCATTTGTGCCTCATGAGTGGCTTAAATACTGCTGGTCATCCATTTCTTTGATAGCTAGTTACTTAGGTCCTCTCATAGCCAATAGCTGCACTGCAGTTTTTGCACAGTCTGAAATCTTAGTGATATTTCAGCCATTCTAGTAAATTCACATTTTTGACAATAAATAATGTACCCCTATAAAGTCACCTGAACACCCTGAGAGAATTATAGCCTTTATTATGTACAATTCGGGGTATATTAATCCTTACATAGAAAGATTTTTTTAGTGACCTGTCAGAAAGTTAGATAAATTATCAGAAATAGCCAAGTAAAATTACACTAAATGTCCTTCAGTAGAACCATTGAAATGCCCTCTGCAAAATATGGGATTGTTTAGTTAGAGGAAGAGAATCCAGGGACAGACATGATCATTTTTTGTGGCATAGCTCTGAGGCTGATTACTTGAGTCAAGTGACCAATCTGGGAACTGTGAACCTCTGGACACTCATTTTTTTGCTATTACTAGTGGCTGTTTTAACCTACTCACCTATTAATCTACCATGTATTTTCACTTGATTTATGGAACTTTCTTTATAAGTAACATTTGGTAGAATGGTACCTTTACTCATTCAAAACAAATCCTTTGCCTAAATCCATCAGAACACATGGATAAATGGCTTCCGAGCAACAGAAATAAAAGGGGAGGAGGGGAGGAAGCTCATTTAACACAAATATTGCAATATAATTGAAATTATATGAAAAAAATTAAATTACTTCTGTGAACTTGTTTAAAAGGGTCAGAAATGTGTTTGAGCTGTACAAGATTAACCTTTACTCGTTTGGGAAAATGCAGACTTCAACAGCATTCCTCTGCAGTGGTTACACTTGCTAAAAGTTTAAAACAGTAATTTTTTCCAAAGAAAGGTCATCTTGAGCTAAAATGTCAAATAAATTATTTAGATTACTGAATTAGAAAAGTGAGGATCTGACAGGCTGAATTTTTTATGCACATTAGCCACAGTCAGGGTCTCTATATGCTCTTTCTATTAAGTGCACCCCCTCTTCCCTTATTAAGAATCTCTCCATTTATTCCAATATATTCTTCTTAAGATGTATCTTTGCATCTAAATAGCTGGTCCAATTTGTTTCTTACTTGTACAAAGCAGGAAGCACTTAATTTGATTGTTGTTCAGCATTTTTCTAGTATAAAACAGATGTAAGAAAGAGAATCTTGCCACTAGTTTGTAGGGAAAATTAAGTGTCAAAGCCTCCATGTAACTATTAAATCCCAGTTCCTAGCAGAAGAAATATTTTAAGGAGAAGGAATATTTTGAAGGATGGAAAATTAAAGAATTGAAATGGAAAGGGAGTAACTTTTAAATAGGTACTATTCTCACAGTTATACTGTTTTTATAGGGCAAAAGGTAGCTGTAAGTTAATAGAAAATAGAAGAAAGTCATCTTCATATGTAGCCGCTCACACACAGGTTTCTCCCATGGATTCACATCTGTATATCCCATTCTTCCTAACATGCACAAATACCCCTGATAATTTTTTAGGCAGCATAAGAAGAGCCTTTGTGTAAATATGGTGCCACACAATTCAGTCAAATGACAATAGTAAAACTTTCCACTTCATTTTCCAAAACCAGTATTTGCTCAGCACTGGAGAGGTCACTTTATAAAACAATTTTACTTTGTTAATAAACTCCTCCTAATTTGACTTCTGCTGTAATGTTTTTTCCCCCACAGACTATGTGCATGGTGGATCAAATTAAGTTCTCTGTCTGAATACCCAGTCCAAATAGTGGAGGAGCAGGGCATGAAAAAAAAGAGAAGATACTTTCAACTTGCGAACAAAAATAGCCTCCCTCCACCCTTTCAAAGTCCAGCACATAAGGTGCCTAACCTCATTCCTTAATTGGTTAACATCCAAATACTCCTCAGCAGTATTGTCTCACAGCAGGTTTCCATGTAAGCCTTATAATGCATACAGGTAAGGCATGTAACTACAGCGTAAATGTAGAGGTGGTGCAGCTCCATGGGAACCCAGGCTGCAATGGGCCTCATCAGTGGTCTACTCAGAATTCTCATCTCATTCCTTTCCCGTGCATCCTGGAAAGAACTGAGGGAGCAGTGCTCATGCCAGCATACATCAGAAGTACAGGTAATAGAAGTGAATGTATGTGAATGATTTCATCATGTACAATTACACTTAGTCAAACGTCTTTAAACAACATGACAGCAGGAAGAGCTGCCCTCATGCACTTATGACTTAAAAACTTTTTTATTTTAAAACACCTGAGAGTTTTGTGTTTATTTTATGTATAAATCACCTGGCATGTGCAGGACTAGCTTCCTACCACCCTAACCTGGGACTGACCCGCTCAAACTTTCTGTCTTGAAATGTCATTAAAAGTACTTAGTCATATGTGCATCACTGAGAAGAGGGATTTAGTGATAAGACAACCATAGACCTTACTCCTTGGTGATTCCTTTCATGACATGGTAAATCCCACAGAAAAACAGTGTTAATAGAGCATGACGTTTTGAAGAATAGAGCCCTAACTGTTGGCATTTCTGTTGTCAAGCCAGGTATTATGCTATGATAGAGAAAAAAGAAATATTAAAAGAACTGTGGAATGCTCTATGGAATTAAGTGTTTTGCTGCTGTATTACTGTAAAGGCTGTTAGTACCTTTTCCACTCAGGGGTCTTTCATCTTTTCTGCTATGATTTCTTCTTTCCCGGACTTGATCATATTTTACCTTTGTCAGGTCAACAAAGTAGAAATTGTAATTTATTATATAGACTAACATACTCAAGGTTTTTTAAACGTCTAAATTTAGGCAGAAGCCACTTCTTTTCGAAAATGTTTGCACACTGTAGTCACTTCTGATTGCAGTACTTGCAATATGAGGTTAAAGTGGAAATAATATATTGGATCTTAACTTCAATTTGCAAATTAACAAATAAAAGAAAGTTTTTAAAGAGTTCTTAAAAAGGTGGGGCAAATTGGAAAGCTGAATCTTAAAAATATGAGATAAACCAGTAAATAACCTTCTCAAGGGTTTTCACAAGCAGCTTGGACAGATCTTGACATTATAGCTTTTGATCATCTTTCTTGTGTGAAATACTCGTGATTTGTATAGTTTAATTTTTCATCTCTTTCCTAAGGTAAAATTGTTTTGGACCATCACTATTAGCACAATCAAAATGCTGGGGTTTTAATTGCTTTTTGCCTTCCCCCCTTTTCATTGATAATGATTATGGATATGCTCTGATCTATGGTATTTGAGAACATTTCTTCGCTTCCTCCTCTCAGTGATTTATATGCTTTTTGATGCTAACATTGTTGGACTAAATTGATTCTGCAAACAGAAGTCATACTGATATAAACCCTGTGATAGAAATGTATTTTGCCCTATATTACCACGCAGCACAATATTGGTAAAACATTTCACTAGTTGTTTTCAGGAGAAGCTTTATGTCCAAAGGGTGTCTCAGTTTCCTCTGTGTAACAAGGCTGCTTCTGAAGGGACTGCATAGACCAAACTGCAACCTGATTTATTGACTTATTAAGATGGTCATTTTTGCGCTAAGGAAAAATCTGCCTAAGAGAACTGATTTGATATATTGCTATTTTATTTTGCTTCAACAATTTAAATTAAACTAGTACCAAAGTTCTGTGTATCAGTCCTCCAAATTCCTTTTCAAATTAACACTGAAAAGAAAATCCATCCATCCATATATATGTAAATATGCAAAGCCAGCTGCCAAACAGTGACATTATCCACGGGTTCCTGTGGGCTTGCCATAGAAATGAATGGGAAACTCTTCTAATATTTCCATGCTTACATGATATTTTTGCAATAGGTGAGAGAAAGCAGCATCATTCCACAAAAAAGGAAAAGCATTTACCAATTGAAACATGGGCAGATGTCACTGATAGCAGATGGTTTTAAAGCTCACATTTTAAGACAGCAGCTGCCTGACTGTGTTATACTTAAAAGGGCTACCCTTAGTTGGAATATTGGATTAAATGCTTTAGTAAGAAGGCAGCTTTAGCAACAAAAAAGCAAAAAACACTGGACAAATATAAAATCAGATACTGCTTCTACTGCATCTCTTCCAAGGCTTTATGAGATAAAATATCAAAATTATAGAAAGACTATTTGTATCAATGTTAGTAGAAAGAGGAGAGGCATACTTTTTCTGAATTTTTTTAGGTGCTAAATCTGTATGGCTGCACGATACTGTCTTAATTCAAGGATATCCTAGGACTGTTTAAATAAAACACATGGGCATATTAAGAAGTCCTCACTGAAGCCTTTTCTAGTCATATAAAAAAGAGGAAGAATACAAAATCCTTCCTGGGAAGAAATAATCCCATCCAACAGTATGTGTTGCAGACTGACTAGCAGTGTAGCAGATCTGCAGTCTGGGGCCTCTGGTGGACAATAAACCTGGACATGAAAAAGGAACATGACCTTGAGGTGACACGACTAACCACTGACAGGCTTTCATTGTCACGAATGTAGCCACCAGTCCAAACGGAAATGATAATTCTCCTCTGAACCTGGCGTGCAGTGTCCTGTTCTGTTCCCTTGAGAGTGAAAAATTGGAAAGAGCCCAGTGGAATGGCGCCAGGATAGGTATGAGACTGCAGTACATTATCTGTACACACATACATATGATTTGTATAGGTGCACATAAAAGCTGAGGGAACTTTGCTCAGCTCAAAGGCAAGAGGCTGACAGTGTTCTGTTTGCAGTCTTTTCTACCTAATGGGGGGGCCACTGGAAAAAAGGGAGCAAAATTCTTCTCGGAGGGAAGAGGTAGGTATGGAAAGATAAATTGCAGCAACGGGAAGCAGCAGCAAAAGGAATTCAGATTGGGTATTAGGGGAAAATAAAATAAACCCTCAATGAAGAAATTAACCGCTGAAGGAGGATAGAGAGGCTCAACAACTCCCATCCTTGGGGATGTTCAAAAACTGACCACAAAAAGCCCTGAACTATCTTGCCTAACTTTGAAGTTAGCGCTTCTTTGAGTAAGGGATCAGACTAGGTGTCTTTCAGAAATTCCTTCTACACAGGTTTAAGACTCAAGACTGACTTTATTTCTCCAGACTAGGAAATATTATGTCTGCTGACCTAATGACACTCTAAAGTCTAGAAGTGCCTGGGAGAATTGTATGATTTACCAAAACAAAAACGGCTTTTCTTAGTCCCAGTATGGAACTGGCTTTCCAGATCAGAGAGCTACTACCTTTAAATACTTGGATCTTCAGTATACCAGGTGATGATCTTAACCTCTATCTGGGCCTTCTGTTTTTCACTTGCCTTCTCTCCTTGTCTAATTTTTAACCCATTCCTTTTCTTTTGAAGCTGTCTAAAAAAGATTTTCACCAGAACACAAGGCAGAATTCCTATATACTTGACTTTGACATGTGTTTATCATGAAGTATGGTTGATAAACATAATAAATCTTGGACTCAGACAGACAGCTTTGGCCGTCCCAAACAAGTATTTCACATAGTTCCAGCAAGATTCTGTAGCAAAACATCCAGAAAAAATACTGGGATCAGAGTTTCTGACTCATCAGCAGTGGAAATAATTGTTTAAGCATAAGTGCAATAAATTTAAAAAGTGTTTCAGTGTTGTCCTAAATGACATTTAAATTTCAATTAAAGAAACAGTACTGAGTTGGCACTCCTATTGCAATTCAGAACATTTTCTTCATTTGACACTTGCACTCTACTGTATTTTTAAATTAATTTTTTTTAAATCTTCATTCAAATGTAATTTTTTTAAGCTTAGTTGTGTGTGTCAGAATTCTTTATGTTGTGTTCTGTGTGGTCAGATTATCCAAATACCTGTAGATTCACAAGAAAAGTTGATACCTATTCAGCTTTTGATCTCAATATTTTTGTACCTAGAAATGTATGCCATTTAGCCAAAGAAAAGGAAATTTTTTTGAGATTTGCTTGTTGTCCTCATAGGCTACTAAAAAAACTAAAATTCATAAAGCATCTGGCTTTGGTTTCCAAGGGTCTGGCATGGTATTCAGTCAACAACTTGCTTTCTGGTTGTATTTTTCAGCAGAGTATGGGCTTTATTTTAAGAATATTTCAACAATATTTTAGTAAAATGCTCATGTGCATTGATACAGATGTATTTAACATAAGATGACTATGTTCCATATCTCTGAAAAAAATCCCTGTAGTCCTTTTGGACTTTGCTCTGGAGATCAGGATTTTGTCTTCATTTTTGTCTCTGTTTTCTGGTTACAATTATAATCATAATTAAATCACTACCTAGGCAGATACGCTGTAAGGGAACATATCCCTTACATGTTTCTAGTAAATAGTTAGTACATTTCTGAACACAGACATGAGTCCCTAATGTCCAGTTAGCTGTATAAACCTCTTACACAGCTTGGCTGGCATATGATTTGAACAATGGATTTTGAATTGTACATAATTTTTTTTTTCCCAAAGGCTAATTAAAATCAATTCCATGCCATTTCTCTGCTGTTAGAAAAGATGCCGCAGATAGAGGTTTCAATCATTAACAATATGGTGCTGCTGGATTAAAAACAAATTTCCAAATAACAGCAGTGACAGTTATTCTATGATAATCCACGCAACTTTTAATGAATGAAGCCTGTTCTGACTCCATACCTGAATATTTGTTGATGCCATCTGAAAATAGAGATGTAAAAAAGCGGTAATTTTATATTTTAAAGACATGTTAATTGATTTTAGGTATGCAAATTTAATAATTTTCTGAGTGCCACAGAGGATTTTGACCATAAAAATAGGGGTTTCATAATTATTGTAAATATGAAATATTTCAGAATTTAGTTCCAGAGGTAAAATACTCTCATTCACTCTAGTTACATCTACTCTAGAGACACTCAATCTTTGTTTGAATGTAGCTGCCAGGTTTACCTTAAGTGTTTTAAGTTAGGATGACAGATTGAAATTCTGCACTTACACAATGTAGGCCTAAGCTGAGATCAGCATCAAAACGTTTCTGAAAGCTTATAGAGCCCAATGTACAATCATTAGATCCAATGAAGCCAAAACCTTTTCTTCATCTAAGGTCAACAAATTTTGTCACTGATATAGCTGAAGTGAGGATTTTACTTCAGAAGTTTGAGAAACAGTGATGTAAACAAAAAGAAAACTAGATAGAATATTGAATAAATATTTTGGAGAGAAGAAGCATGATCAGTAGAAGAGGGCATTTGAAATCAAACAAGAGTCAGTGCAGCACAGATGTCACAGCCTAAAGTCCCTTTCCCTTTGTGAGTTTTTTTTACAGTAGGGTTGCTGTTTGCCTAGTTTTTGAGAAGGGGATATTACTGCCTTTCATGTGAAATTATCATAGTTAGAAGCACATAGCAGAAACAGGATCTGATTATTTCTGAGCTAAACAACTGTATATGTAATTCATGTATGCATA
Organism: Campylorhamphus procurvoides; assembly: GCA_013396655.1. Taxonomy (NCBI): domain Eukaryota; kingdom Metazoa; phylum Chordata; class Aves; order Passeriformes; family Dendrocolaptidae; genus Campylorhamphus; species Campylorhamphus procurvoides. The sequence continues at coordinate 1,410,364 of WBMV01000785.1, forward strand.
GATGTAAAAGTCCTTGTTCTGACTGATTTGGCACAAGAACTTGCACCTGAATCCCTTACTTCTCAGATAACTGGATTATGGGTTATTATGGGTTGTTGCATCTCAAACCAATCGATAACATACAAGAAGCTTTCCCAATTATATAGTAATTAAATCTAATGGGCGTCCATCAACTCTACCTCAGACACATCAGTGTTTTCCATTAAAAAATATTATTGGGTGATTAATAACTAGCTCTTTTGATAAAAACAAACAAAAAAAATCTGCTCTTCTTCTCCCCAGTCTTTTTTTACTGGTTACTAAATCTTGTAGTATCTATATTCATGAATAGCATGGAAAACCCACCGTTTTTCAATAATAATAATAAAAATAATAAAAAAATTTAGAAAAGTTTATCAAATTATTTAGGTAGATGTACTATGTCAGTGATGGCATATCTGAGACTAACCCATGGATTTTACTGTTTTCTTTTCTTAAATGGTTACTACCGCTCAGCCTTGTCTTATAGACATAGTCCTTATAGACTAGGATCCATGTCATAGTGCAGTTTTCTAAATGAATTATGGAAGACTGCTTCAAATGTGTTGCTGAAATTAAGTCAGATGGCAACCTCTGCTCTGCCCTTATCCACTGAGTAAGTTGTTTCATCACTGATGGCAAACAGTTGATCAACGATTTGCCACTGGTAACCCCACCTTGGTTCTTCCCAATCATCTTGTCTTTCATGTTCATGGCAACAGCTTCCATGAGGACCTGTTTCATGTGTCAGGGGACTAACTTGAAGTTGAATCTTCTGTTGTTTCCCTGGTCGTCTTTTAGGGAGATGGGTGTATAATTATGCTTTTACAGTCTTTAGCAATTGACCTGTTCTCCATGACCTTTCAAAGATGAAACACAGGGACTTTGCTGTGCTGTCACTCCACTCTCTGAGCCACACACCCATCCCACCAGCTCCCATAGACTTGCACAGGTCCAAAAGGTACACATGGCTCTTGACTCTCTTCTTTGCTCACTGATTAATTGTTTGTTGTTGCCTCTTGGCACTGAGACTTGGGGGCTAACTTTACCCTTCAACACCAAAGCACAGAAAGCATTTAGTATTTCAGCTTTTTCTATATCATATTTAACTGACCCGTTGGTTTATTATAATGTGTTAAACCATGGATTCACACCTTGTACTTCTGCTTACTGCTCACACACTAATGCCTTCTTTGTTATTTCCGGCATCTTTTGCCAGTTTGAGTTCCAGCAGACCTTTTGCTTCCTCCATGTCTCCAAGTAGTATTTCTATGTTCTTCTCTGAGTGCCCATCCCAGAGGCACTGCTTAATACCTGATATTGGTATCTAGAATTGATACCTGACTTTGATGTCTCATATTTTCAACATGTTAATAATGTGTAGAATTCACAGTCTTGGGATCAGTGAGCAAAATTCAAAACAGGAACAAGTGAGTTATTGCTGTGCCAACTGATCTTTCCTAAACTGTTTATGAGTTATTTTGACACTGTCAGTGAAGTTAAAAGGAATATAATGATACACACCTTGTACCATTATAGAGGTGTGTTTCGAAGTTCTACCTATAAAATTTTACCATGAGTTCATGGTTAATCAAACTGCTACTAGAGAAGATTGCATATGCACATAATGAATGCTACAAGGAATGTTGTGCATGCTTGGTATAGAAAATGAATATATCTATGTATAGTACAGGCTGTAAGCATAAAGAGAGAATTTTTATATAGGCATCTTTGAAGAGACAGCATGAGAAGAAGCAAATACAGGCATTTGATGTGGGCTGGCGAGGAACACAGGAAAGTGTGCTCCATGAAATGTGCACGTGCACATGGAAAGGGACAAAAGTACGTATGCCTAGAGACATTTATACAGAAAAGTATTTTTGTAGTGTGCATCTGTGTGCAGCAATTTGGCCATGGAGTTATAAGTCTGTTTATGTGTAGATAAAAGGAGAATATGGTGGATTTGTATGTAAGGTAGGGCAGTGGATGTAAGTGAAGTATTGTCTATGTTCACTCCACATACATATTTACAATGTGCAAACGTATAATTTGAATTAGAAAGATTTATCTCCAGGAAGATTTGTCAGTGGAAAAGTGGGAAAACAAAGGGGGAAAAAAGGGAAATGAAATAAAAATAATTAACTATACACTAAGAAACAACAAACAATTTCTTATGTTGCCTTAATAAATATTTTTATATTTTCAGTGTATCACTTGGAAATGTGTCATTATTTTCCTTATTGATATCAGGTAATTTTAGTCAGTATTTATATGCCCAGAAGGCAAAAAAAAACCCCAAAAACTCCAGCCCAAATAGTCGTTATATAATTTTTCTTGTTGTTTACTTTAATATTTTTGAAGAGTAGCCCCACTTTGCCAAGCAATTCATTTCCAACAATCTCTAAGTTCCTAAGAAACTTTTCAGGGCTGGAAGAGGGGACATACTATTCTTTTTGTGTGTTTCCTTGCAAAAATCTTACTCTGTTATAGACCTGTAGTACTAAATATCTTGCAGCACTGATTATTACTTCTGCTTTGAGTGGCACTTCCCACTCTATCAGTCATTATCAAAGCAGACTTTACTGCTAATTTCCTGGAAGATTCAAATGCTTCTATTTCAAGGTCATCTCAAAGGACAGTTTAAAGAGCTTTTGCTGTAAAAGATGTATATTTACAAGAGCACGCATAAATGGTCACCAGGGAAGATAAGCTATCAGAGAGTAAAGAGATGTCTTTCCTTATACAGTTCACACACCAGTGAAGCAGATAAAATTGGTTTTGTACCCAGCCTATGAATACACTGTTAGGAACTCTGTCCTGAAAATTGATCTACTGAGATAAAATTCAATGCATCTCTTTTCATAAATATCTAACTGTGGCATCAAAATTCTACTGCTCTTGCCTGAATAACCATCTACCTGTCATTCCAGCAGGTAGTAGGAGTGACTTCACTCATGCTCAAAAGACATGGAAACAGGTTGTATCTGTAGGTAATTAGAGCATTGTTTTTAGTGCACAAAGATATGAGTCCCAGTTTACAATTATTAAAGTCAGATGCATGACTGACTATGAAATGCTAAGATTAAATCCATGTTTATTTTTAATAACAAAGGCATCCAGTGTTCATTAACTTGTCTTTTTTTTTCAAGTCCCTCTATGCAGCTTTGTATTCCTGGTCTTGTCTTCCTCTCTCTAGTGCAAAAAAAAATACTGGCACATTACACCTTTTTAGAGACAAGCAGGACTGTAACATTACCAAGGCTCACTTTTGCTCTGTTAGTTCACTCTGCGATCACAATCCACCTGCAGAAGCTTAACTCCAGTTTTGGATGAAAATTTTATATGGGCATAAGGGTGCATATGGGCCTTAGTGCTCTTAAAATATATGGTCAGCTCAGTAACATGCAAAATCAGATGTGGGCATGATAAGGACTACTCACAGCTGGAAAATGTTCAGAACCTTGTTAACTGGTACACAGCTAGCAGCAATTTTAATGTATTACTGGAAAAAATGAAATCACATTGCAGTGGCTGTCATGTGGCAGCTCCTACAATTTTCCCTTAGAGTTACTGTTCACTTCTCTTCCTTCACCCGATACGCAAACTCTTAAAGCAAAGGACAAATATGTGAGAAATTGGAAAATATACTGGGCTTAAGCCAGTTGCTTCTAGAATAGCTAAAAGTCCTGCTTACTTCAACAGAAATGAATGCAGGCTCTTTATTTCACAAGAATCATACTTTCATGTGATCTATTTGATAAAGGCAGCTAAAAATTTCTGTTTACATGTAATTTATTATCCTATGAAGAACCAAAGTGCAACAGGTTCCTTTAGAAGAAATACTAACTATTTCACTTTTCCTGTATTTTTTACAGTGTGTCACATAAAAAATAAATAAAATATATTTTTAATTTTATTTTGCTTTTAATTTGTGAACATCTAATGGCATAACACAAATTAAGTGAAAGTGCCTGAGTCTAGAGTAAAGAAGATGACATAATGATTAAAAAACCAAAACCAAACCCAAAACCACTCTACTTCTTTTCTTCTGTTGGTACAGTTAGCAATTTGCTGGCAAAAAATCTACAGAAAACTCACTAAAGCTTTTCTGTTAATACTGGACAAAACCAGCTCAGCTGATTCATCACTCAAACAACCTAAGAAATCATCTTACTGGAAGAATAAAGCTTTAAGAACCCACACTAACGTGGATAATTGGGAAGGGCCAATTCAATCTTCTAAAAGAAAGGCAATCCTACAACCTCCTGTTTATGGTGTACTGGATTTTAGATGGCTGGTATGAACAGAAATGCCTTTCTGTTGTAAATGTGTAAAACATAAACATGGATGTTTTCTGGTGAGGAAGCCTTCAATGCCCTTCACCACCATATTGATTAAAATTTCTGCCTTAATGTAGCAGAGCTCAGAATATGGCATTGTATTAATTTGACTTTAAAAAAATACTTTTGGAAAGTGTAGTCCATAATCCTGATGGAACTGGATGGCAGTGACAGTTTTTTTTAAAACAGTGATTTGTCTATTAATAAAACATAGAAAGCACATATTATGACCATTATCTCATGCTCACTATGAAACATCTCTGTGCTAACTTTCAAAATATCATTCCTTCATTTGACTGATTTTGAAACAATTCCATTACAACACTGATTTAAGCTTCTAAATTATTTGCATGAGTTACTATTCTATTCAAAACTATGCATGAAAGGCCACTCTCTTTTCAAAAGATGAACTTGAAAGTCTGCCAGAATCAGGATCTTACCTAGCATGTGCATAGGAATATTTGTGTCCCCATGAAAGCAAAAGATAAATCAATCCTTGAAAGAGTAGATGTTTTTCTCTTTGATCAGTGTTTCAATAGTATGTTGAAATGCTTATTGGGATAGAAATTAAAATTCTAATTTTTTAAACTGAATAATTATATTAATTTAAATATCTTTTAAAAACACTTGTTTCCTTGTAAGTAATTGTTTAGACATTTCCATTTGGTGCTTTGTTGAACAGAGGTATTGTAAAAAAGTTTATGGCTGATTCCTCTTGTGTGTTTCTGATTCACTTCAGCATAAGAAGGAATTTGAAAGTGATGCAAGCAATTAATCTACAGAATGGGAAGACAGCAAGAGAAGAAACTTTAACTATCTTATCTCATTTATATCCACTAACTCCTTTATCTAGACTCACTTACTCAAACATAAGGCCTGTGATTTTGTTTAATATCAGCCAGGAATAAAAAGCTCTTCAGCTAAATACAGCTATATTCCACTATTAACTGCAGCTCTTGAAGCAGTCATTGTGGAAAGGGAAGTCTAAACCCTTCAATGTCAAGGCATTTAAAGGCACTCTAGCATCAATCAAGGTCTACGTCCAGTAAGTGCCTGCTTACATTTACATGAAATATTCATACAGCACTCAGTTTTGTTTTTCTCTCTCCTAATCATCACTTTTAGGAAGAAACTACAATCATCACAGTTAAGGGAGGGCGTTATGGGATGTGCAGTACCTTTCAGTGTCAGACTTCCTGCAGATAACTAGCTCTGTAATGAGGCAGCACACTGTATAGACTACCAAAGGTCTTTCTCACACAGCCTAGCTTTGTTATCGTGCACTGTTCATCTTCAAGTACACAACTTAAAGCAAATGAATGTAATTAATTAACCATAACAGATATGTCAAAAAGTGATTTCAAATCTTGAAAAATATTTAGCAACATTTTACATGAACAAGGTTCCCCCTCCACACACAAATGTTCTCCAAAGAGCAGTGTTTAGATCTTCCAATACACTCTTAAATGTAGCACTCTTAAATGTAGAAGCACACAGAATTCTTCTAGACTGAGTGATTTATTCTTTTTGCAATTTTCTGGTGTTTTTCATATGACTATGCAGAACCTTCAAAATGCAACATTCTGTAGCCTGTGAACTGTTATTATCTATGGTTGGCTACAGACTATCATCAGTCTTTCCCCCCCGCCTTGAATATAGCATCAACAAGTCTGTGTAGTAATTTATCTACCATCATTGACCGTTCAGAATACATTAAATTCAGTGGGGTTTTTTTGCGCAAAATAATATTTGTTGGGAGCTAGCTGTTTGCTAACTGTTAGCAGTAGTGCACAGAAACCTTGTGCACTACCTTCTGAATGAAATATAAACAGTGTTTCTCATCATCCTTTATTTAGCCTTAGAGCAAATACAGTTAGTTCACCACTGCTAGTAACAGCACCTATAATCTTCTTTGCTATCAGACAATTAATATCAGAAATTCAGGTCTTATAAAAACTGCTGACAAATAAGGGCCTTAGTTATTGTGATTTTGCTGCAGAAATAAGAACAGATCAATACTCACAAAAGCAGAAAAATATAAAAGGTTATCAAGTCCAGCTCAGCTGGATTTAAACATGCAAAATTATATTCAACTATTTAATTTACAGCATATACAATTATATTTAAACAAAAACTTAGGAGTTTTGGTAGTGCATAGCATTATATGTATTAAAAATCTAAGATTCCCAAAATGAATATGAAAACCAAAGTTTTCAGTTAGCACATCACTACCAAAGTATTCAGGATTTTCTATAGCCTGTTCCGCTTCTCTCCCTTTAAGCATTCATATAGCAAAGTAACAGCATTTGCATTATATTCTCATGTTGAGCCTGCTGGCATCATCAGTTTTGATTTTTCTCAAAGGAATCTGGATTCTCTAATAGATTACTATGCCAAAATTGAAGCTGATTGCCTAAAAATTGAATATAAATGGCAAAGGACTGAAATCTAGGAAGACATCCAAAAATGTCAATGTATTTGTTATTTTTAAAAAGCTCAACATATTTGTTTACTTTTAAAACAGTTAAAATCAAAGCTATCTTCTTTTATTATATTCCCTAAGTAATAATAAAAATAGAAAACCATGATCACATTGTGCACATGGGAAAAGAAAAAGGTAGTTCTGAGTATTTGTTCGTCTAAAGATTAGAGCACAGGTAATCAAAACCAATTTGAAACAATTGGGCCAATAATCTTCATTTACCTCAAGTAAAGACAGGCATACTTAACAACAAAGAATACAACTATACTGTTGTTGAACATAAAAGCATTTACTATACAAATGCACAAGACATTCTTGTTCATTCCCCCGCCTCTCTACTTGGAAGAAACCATATTATAAGAGCAAACTAAATCTTGAAATACAGGTGTTCTTTCATTTTTCCCTGATTTGGTGTGAAATATACTTCAGGTTTTGTTCATTATAAAAAAAAAAAAGAGGAAAGACAGAACCTGCTGACATGAAGCTGTGTAGGCAAGACACATTCACAGTTAATTTATAGCAGTGAGTAAAGATTGCACAGTATCTGACTCAGAACAGAAACGGGAAAATCTTCCCTGAGGAGGCCTTGTTGATTTTCAAGAAGTAATTCATGGCAGACTTATGGAAGATATTGTGCAGCTGTCTAAGAGGCCTTACTTTATAATATACTTTCCTAACTTAAAATGTTTCTGGCATAGGATACTGTGGGGTGCAGAGATCCTTCTGGGAGTTGCTGGCGACCCTTAATTACTACCAAATGTAGTGAAATCAAAGGTACTTGTCACATTTCTAGTTTCAAGTTGCTAATTTATGAAGCTTTTTTTTTTTTCTGCCATTTTCTCATCAGCATTGCAATATATTGGTTATGGTAGTAATCTAAACTGTATTCTTGTATCTACACTATTGCAATAAAACCTTGTCATTAAATGCTGCATTTTGTGCTTTCTAATTCTGCCTTATGTAATTAGTAATTCCAAATGTTCAAGGTCTTAATAGATCAAGATAATAAAAAATATGTCTATATTGAATAGTATAAATAGAACCTAGACCAATGAAAATTATCCTGAAGCTATTTGGGATTCAAATGTCTTTTAAGCAGAATATAGCATTAAATGCAGCTTTTAGTAAACTTTAAAAAAACCCCAGTCAAACTCCTGAATTTAATATAAGCTACTTACAAACCCAGTTGTATTCATCTCTAGAACTATCCAGCTTGAATAAATCAAATCCTCAGAATGGAAATGCAGTATTTCTCTAATTCTGACTCATAAATTGGCATAATCCATTAGTCACCTCTTTGCATGTAAGCTTGGGTAGATGTTCAAAGTTGGCTTCTGGTTTTTTGTCTGACATTATCTATTGAATTTTTATTCGAACATTTCAAATGACTGATAGATTTCTGCTCCTTTTTCATTTTTTGTGGGGGTTCTCTGAGGTTATTCAGAATGGCATGCAATCAGTTGTGGTTTGGTTCATATTTCAAGCTATCCTGAAACCTGCTGAAATTTGGAGTTTGAATCAGTTGTAGCCCATCATACCTGTGGGATGTCTTTAATTCCACAAGTTGTGGGAACTTAAGTATACTGTTATCTTTTGATCTTACTGCAATGATTCTGAACATAACTGGCAAAAGCAAAGCTAGCCAGACATAAAAGACTTGACTCTCTCTTTTTCTGCTTCCTGAAGTGTTCTCAGAGCACTGAATAACATTAGACACTGCTTTGTGTGTATGTGTGATGCAATACTTTCCACTGTGGACTTTCACTAGATTCACAATGCAGAAAGGTTACCAAACACAGAATACTTTTGAACAGCTACCTCCACAACAAACATGGATTTTGAAAATAATATTTATTAGCAATATTTTCTCTGTTCTGGATTTACTCTTAAAACTAGTAAGTACTGTTACACATGGTCACAGTACACACAGCTGAAATGTACATGTGCTAATTATATCAAAGGCTTTTATGTTACATCCATGCATTCCAGGTATTTTGTTTAATAACCTTATATTTTTGCATTGTCATCAATTCTGTGAAAAATATACAAGATCAAGCTTTGTGCTTTGTACTGTTTACAGATGCCTTGAATGTGCTTTAGGTAGCTAACTATTGGACTTCGTCAATGACTGCAGATATCAATGACATGAACAGAAGACTGCAAGTCCAGCTTGACAGATCTGTGCAGCCTATGTATTCTCAAAAATGGATTACAGAAATTTGAATGTGTTTGTAATGTCACTTCAGATTAATTTTTTACTTTTTTTTTCCCCCTTGCAATATAATCCAGTATGATCCACATTACTGTATTTTAAAATGATGGATAGGTTACCATCCAAATTATTTGTAAGACATAAATGACCATTGTATGTCTCTTTGAAGACAGAGGATGTATTCTGTATGACTCAATCATTAAATCATCTTACAAATGTCTAACAAAGTACCTGCATTTAACCATACTTCCTATATTTACATTTTTGGCCTCTTTCTAAGATCAGGCATAAATCCATCAGGCCACTTTAGAACTTCAGAACTTCCTTCTTTTACATATCTACTGCTCATTATCCAGAAGTTATTCTGTCCCCTGTGTTAAATTACTTTATGCTGCAGCTTAAGCGAACATGTCTTGCTTTCATCTGGCATTTCAAATAGGGCAAAGACTGCTGTACAATTTCCAAACACAACTGTGCTAACAGAGATGAATTACTACAGTTTATATAATTTATATTAGGAATTCATAGACCTAGCAAAAGGGATTAGTACATTTTATTTCAGGGTAGGAGATGATCCTGTCATTAATGGTCGATACTTTCATCATCTTTTAAACCTGAGGAATTTCCTGGGTGACAAGACTGTAAGGACATATCAGGGATTCACAGCTGTGAGCTTTATCTGGCCGTGTACTGCTTTACTTTCAGTATGTGGACTGCATTCCATCAAAACTGGATTAGACTGTCAATCATGTCCTGCAATGTATATTGTATTATGATTTTTTGAAAATGTCACTGAGATCAGAGTAATTTCTTAGCTAATTGCATCTCGTCTCTTCTTAATACTGTGCATTTAATGGTTTCATTACCTTACATGACAGTCACTGAGTCTAGCCCAACATTAAAGGCAGTTTTACTTTATAAAAAATAAAAAAAAAAAAAAGGAAAAGAAAATCTAAGGAATCCTCAATCCTTTTAATAATATGGAAAAATATTTAAGACACTTCTATATTTGATTAAATGAAATAAAAATGTGTTTGTAGTGTGTGCATTGTTCCCTGTGGTCTGAGATATACGTACTAGCAGAGATTGTTTCTCTAATCCCAAAAGCACACCTTGTGCTTAGCCCTGTAGTTTCTTGTCTTCTCCTGCTATGGAAATAGATTAAAGAAAATATTAACCTTTAAGAAACTGTCATTCATTACTCACGCAGCTTCTATTTTATGTATAGTATTCTCAAGGGAAAGTCTCCCAAATGCAAAAATATTTGTGTTTCAATATTACCCATTTAGGCATGAGAGATTCATTTAGATGAATGCTATAGTATGTTTTCTGATGTTTCATTAAATGATAGTTTGCCTACAGCAAAAGGTTATGATGATATGTGTCAGAAGCAGAGCAATTGTTGGAGTGTTTACAAAAGCAGTGAAGTCAACCAACTTGATTTAAGGATTGTCTCAGAATTCAAACAATTACAGCTATTAAGGCACTCATACATAGAACCAGAATGCTTTGACTACAAAAACCAGTCATAGGCCTAGTTTAGATGTTTTTGTTTAAATTGTTGTAAAGAGTAGGAAGAAAACGCTGATAATCTGGCTGCATGAAGTGCAAAACAGCGTTGGGGAAGGTGGTGGTTTAAGATGGGACTGACAAAACCCATGTCTTCAATCACTGTACTACACTACCTCTGCCACACCAAAATATAAGCTGTTACTCATCACTGTAGTTTATTATATAATTATATACCTAAAGCTAAACATGCACACCCTTTCTTGGGTTTTTTTTGTTCCTTTGAGCAAGGGAGAGGTTGTCTTCATTTTTGACATCCAACTTGCCCCTAAAAACCCTCATACTCCACCAAGCAAGGCAAAACATCAACACTTCTACCATTCTGCAGTCCTCCCTTTTATACTCTATCAACTAATTTCAAACTACAGGGGAGAAAATACACAGGGAAGACAGGCATATACTGCCAAGGATTCCTGGTAGGGGTGCTTGTAATGAAGGATACCCTTGGGTTTGGATCTGACAGCAGCTGGAAAATCTAGTTCAAATTTGCTGTGGCAGGTAGAAAGAGTGTGAATGTTAAAATATCCAACTTGCTAGCCATCTGTGTGGTTTGCATCCAGTTTGAGTGGGTTGCTCCCATCACCTACATAAATGTAACCTGCCATCTTTTTAAAGGTACTTCCTATGATTACTTGGTTGAGAATCCCATTTATTTAAATACTACAACACATTTTATTGATATTCTTGCAAAATAGAAATAATGATCAAACATTGCATAAAACTACAGTGCATTTCATTTGAGAAAACTGATCTTATCAGCAAACACGTATGTGCATCCCTGAATTTGCTTAATTCCTAGTAAGTTTCAAAATTAACAAAAGTTCATTAGTCTCTCACAAAGGGACTACTTACACTGTTCTGAAACAGCACTGACAGTTCTGGTGAGGTGGGGAGGGGAGGGAGAAGGAGAAAGCATGACAAAACCAGGACTTCCTTAAGCTAACAATGAAACATAGTCTTGGCACTTTGTTTTTAATTCCATTTTCTATTACATTTGTATTTGGCCTCCACATATTTCTGAGAACAAATTGAGTTAGTGATGTTATTAAGATAAGCAAGTTATTGCTTAAAACATATGTACATTAAGATATTATATCTAAGGACACTAGCCGAGCCTAACAGCATGAATGAATTTAACAAGCAATGGATGCGTAAGGGAAGCTGGCCTTTCTCGTACAAAAGAGAAGGCGGGGGGAGAAGAAGAAAAAGAGGGAGTTTTACATTCCAAACAGTTTCCAAAAATAGCTGATTTATGCACAAAAACATATGGATAAAGAAACAATTAGTTTCTACCAATTAAAGGGAATCCCTGTGTATGCTTTTTGTCATGTATATCTGAAAAACAGTATGCTTCGCTAAAAATCTGTTGGTAGGAAAGCAAGAAAGAAAAATCATCCTAAGAATTTTTTGATACTCCCTTCTCTTTAAAAGCACAGCACATGTGAGAAAGCTGTTCCTTAGGTAAGGCCCTTTGTCTGCAAAGCACACATACAACAACATTTTTTGAATCTGATTCAGAGCATAGGGTGTGTGATGTCCTGTTGGTCACTTCCTCTAATGACATAGCTGAATATACAACAAGCAAAATAAAATTTCTGGTTCAAAAAGCATGATTTGTTTGTAATAGAATGTATTAATCTTCTGTTTACTGTGTTTTAACTTGTAGTGACAGCGAGTGTGACTGACCTTTGTTGACATGAACGTGAAAAGGCCACTATTTCCAAAGAGACAGAGACAGGACATTGCCATCCTTGTTGACCTGGAATATTTTGGGGGCCTCTGTAGTCCCCTTGAATATGATTAAGTCTACTTTCTACTCTGTGGCCTAAATGAATGTCCAGCAGCACTATGACCACACCAGCAGAAGAAAAAGTATTTGCTGTGAAGTAAAATAACCCTTTGACAAGATTTCACATTTGTGAAAACAGCTCTAGATTTAGAAATCACACTTTACCCACAAAAAAAAAAAAGACACATTTGGGAATTAAGTAGCTGCTTCTGTCTGTTGTGGTAAATTCATCCAATAAGCACATACATTGTAAGAACTGAGATAAATAAAATTGTGCCAGAGGGTGAATTAAGGTTCACTGTAAGATGAGTATATGTTCATTACAAATTTTTAGAGACAGAGATAGAATCATAAAGATGTGTTCATTTCAGAGCTTGGTAAAATTGTCAAAAAATCCTTTGATGAAAATTTACTCGAGTGGCCATTCTGGGACAAACGAGGAAATTCAAGTAAGAATAGGCAGAAGAAGGAACCCTAAGCTGTTTTTTCTCCTGCAGTAAGTTGCATCATCAAGGAGTTTGGGGACTGATTGGGGATGAGATGTTGAGAATTACAGCAATATCTTCACCTATAATATTTCAAGATGTTTAACATATTTTCCTCATGAATGAAGATCTTTAATAATGATGTGGGATAGGAAGACTCCCACTCCTCCTGAAAAACAATAAATGACAGGACTAACAGCATACATTTTCAATGGACTATCCTCTGCGTATGGACAAGCTAAACGTTTTATTTCCTTTCCTTCTGCCACACTAATGATATAGACAAAAATAATATATATCGAAAAAATATTCTGGACATCACTTAACTAGTGAAGAAAAATTGCTACGATCTGCAATGTGGAAGACATTTCAGTGAAGATCATTAGGAAGCCTCAAAACTGAAGACCTGGATTTTGGGTCAATGACTCTTCATAAATTTCACATAAACTTTAATCTACATTGATCTTAGGTTTCTTCACATGCTTGTAGTTGCAAGTACTTGAATAACTTCTGTTTTATACAAAAACAGAAATTTAAGTGGAAGTTCAATAAAATGACTGGAAGCTAGAAAATGCAATCTGCTTTGAAATTAAACACGGAAAATGCTCTAGGCTTGTTTTTTCTCTAGTGCTCATCTCAAATTCTAGAAAGTTATGTATTTGACATCATCATTGGTCAGAGCCTTGGATTAATACTTCCTTTTTTTCTTTGTCTATATTATGATCTACCAGTTGTTCTGTTGATATTTGACGATATTGAAGATGGGCTTGAAGAAGATAAGTAGCTTCTTCAAATCCCTATCTTTTTGAGAGTCAGGTGGAAAAGAATGCTATACTAACTGCAGGCTATCAAAATATTTTCCCTCTACCTTACAGATCTAAAACTATCACCAATACACTGATTATATAAAGACTACCTGCTGCTTGAAGGACAGAATTCATTCATGCTTTTTCTTACAGAAGCAGAAGTAGCATTGGAAATATCCCTCTTCTTTTAGAGTGGGAAAAGTCATTAGCTGAACATGGAATGATGGTGTAAAGTTGACCTTCAAATACCTCCAAAACTGAAACCACAGTCCAGTCCAAACCAGAAATTAAAGCAATCTAAAAGGTGTTCTGCATTATGTTGGCTAGAACAATCAAGATGTGCTCTTCTCTTGCTTGGTTTGCCTGATAGAAGGTCACCTTTGCTATGCTGCTTATAGTAGCATTTAGACAAAGGGGTAAGACAAAAGCTCATGGTTAACTCTGACTAAATATACTTCAACCCAAAAGTGACCTTTAGGTGATGCTAACCCAACTTTTAAGAAATTTTATGCTGTCTGAACAGCAGAAACTTGCTTCTAAGTGCTACACCAGTTTGACTATATGGAGTGATCTCCAAAATCTCTTTTATAATCTTTACTGATGAAAGGAGCAGTAAGTATACAGAATCACAGAATATTCTGTGTTAAAAGGGAACTACAAGGATCATCAAGGCCAGCTCTTAATTGAATCACCCATACAGGGATCAAACCAGCAACCTTAACATTATTAGCAACATTCCCTAACCAACTGAGCTAATAGCATAACAGTAATCACTGTCCAAAGAAGGCATACTGGAGAAAGGCCAGCTGGCTAGCCCCTCCTCCCTGCACAGGTATACACCAATAGAAAAGGAGAAAAATAATATTTCTTTTCATTTTGGGTTTTGGAAGAAATATTTCACATTAATTGATGAAGTTATTTGCAACACACCTTCAGTGTACCACCATAGTGCATATGTGTGATTTTGAAAGAAATATTTATAGGAGGTTGATAGATTTATCAATAATTGAGATAAAATTAGCTTAATTAATAAGAATTCACCGAAATATTGCTGTTGAGTGAACCCCACAATTTTATTTGCTTTTTAAGTATACAGCCTACTCTTTAATTTTTTTTTTTAATTGAAGTACAAAAATAAATGTGTTCTCCCAGCAGGTACCTCTAAAGGTTTTCTGTCCTTTGACTGAAACTGATAGAATGAATACACACATAGCAGCCTCCAGGACACTTTTGGAAGTACATTCTTTTTGTCTTCTCTTCATCATTTCACTGACCTTTCAAATAGATTTCCACTATATACTGCATGGCTTTTATGTTGTGTGGCTCCGTATATGGAAAGAAAGTTGTGTCATAGAATCATAGAATGGTTTGGGTTGGAAGGGATCTTAAAGATCATCTAGTTCCTGCTTCCCTTCTGTGGGCAGCAATGCCATTCACTAGATCAGATTGATCAGGGCCCCATCCAACCTGACCTTGAACACTTTCAGGGATGGGGCATGCATCACTCTCTGGGCAACTTGTTCCAGTGTCTCACTCCCCTCATTGTAAAAAATTTCTTCCTGACATCTAATCTAAACTTGACCTCTTTCAGTTTAGAATCATTGTCCCTTGTCCTGTTAGTATCTACTTGTAACAAAAGTTCCTCTTCAATGTTTTTATAAGCCCCCTTAAGGTACTGAAAGGCTGCAGTGTGGTTTCCCTGAAGCCTTCTGTTTTCCAGGCTGCACAACCCCAGTTCTCTCAGCCTGTCTTTGTAGGAGAGGTGATACAACCCTCTGATCATCTTCATGGCTTTTCTCTGGACCTGCTCCAAAAGGTGCACATCCCATTTATGCTGAGGACCCCAGAGATGGAAGCAGTACTCCAGTTGCGAGTCTCGCAATGGGAGAGAACAGGGAGACAATCATCTCCCTTGAACTTTCAGTGCAGCTCAGGATACATTTGGCCTTCTGGGCTGCGAGCGCACAATGCTAACTTATGTCCACCTTTTTATCAACTAGAACCCCCAAGTCCTCCTCTGCATGGCTGTCTTCAGTGACTTCTTCTCCATGTCTGTGCTCATGTCTGGAATTGCCCCAAAGCAGATGCAGGACCTTGCACTTAGACTTGTTGAACTTCATGATGTTCTCATGGGCTCACTTCTCAAGTTTGTCCATGTCCCTCTGGATGGTATCCTTTCCTTCTGCTGTGTCAACCGCACCACTTTGCTTCATGTTAGCCACAAACTTGCTGAGGGTGCACTCAATCTTACTGTCTGTGCTATTGATGAAGATGTTAAAGAGTGCCAGTTCCAAGGCAGAGCCCATGGGACACCACTCATCACCAGCCTGCACCTGGACACAGGGTCATTGACCACAACTCTCTGGCTATGTCCATCTAGCCAATTCCTTATGCACCAAATAGTCCATACATCAAATCCATGCCTTTCCAGTTTGGAGATAAGGATGTCATATGAGATCATATTGGAAACTACAGAAGTTCAGACAGATGATATCTGTCAATCTTGCCTTGTGACCATTGCTGTCGTTCCATCATAGAAGGCCACCAGACTGGTCAGGCATGATTAGCCCTTAGTGAAGTTGTTCTGGCTGCCTTGGATCACCTCAATGTCTTTTATGTGCCTTAGCATATTTTCTAGGAGGACCTGCTCCATAATATTCCCAGACACAGAGGTGAGGCTCACTGGTGTAGTTCCACAGATCTCTCTTTCTCTCCCTTTCAAAAATGGGAGCAATATTTTCCTTTTTCCAGTCACTGGGGACTTTGCCTGACCATCATGACTTTTCAAATATGACGAGTGGCTTGGAAATAACATCAGGCCATTCCCTCAGGATCCTGGGATGCAAGTCAGCAGGCTCCATAGACTTGTGGTTATCCATCTTCATCAAGTGACCCCAAACCTACTGTTGGCTTATAGCCAAACCCACTCAGAGGACTGGGGATGTGAGAGAAATGGGAAGCCTGACTGTCGGTGAAGGATGAGGTAAAGAACTCATTGAATACCTAAACCTTCTCTGTATCAGTCACCGCAGTTTGTACTTCTTCCTCATCAGAGTGGGATACACTCTTCTTGGTCTTTCTTTTCTGACCCATTTACTTACAAAATCCCTTCTTGTTATTCTTCGTGTCCTTCGGCAAGTCCTGTTCCAGCACTGCCTTGGCTTTCCTGCCCTGATCCCTAAATATTCAAAATCTGTACCTGTACTCTCCCCAGGTCACCTGTTCCTGCTTCCACAGGCAGTGCATTTCTTTCTTCCTCTTCAGTTTAAGGAGCAGATTCTAGCTCAGTCATGCTGGTTTTCAGCCTGCCTTGCTCCATTTTCTACATACCAGAATGGAGAACTCTTGCGCTCTAAGAAAAGTGGCCTTAAAAAGGTGACCCTCTGTTCCTTCAAGACAGTTTTTCAGGGGATCTCACTGACCAATTCCTTAAACAGCTGGAAGTTTGCTCCAGCAAAGTTCAGTGGCTTGACTTTGCTTTTCATCAGACTTTTGCTCCTTGAGATCATAAACTCAAACAGAGCGATCAACTGGCAACCAGTAGAGCATCCTCTTACCCCAATGAATCTAGATTAAAGCCCTGTTAATAAATCCTGCCAGCTTGCTCCCCAGAAGACTCATACACCACTTGGTCAGGTGCCTATAGGTGTCTGCTTACTCCATTCTAACTGTATGTGCTTCAGTGTGTTTCTCAGCCACCTTTGTCTGTTTCCTCCGTCATATCTCTGTTTCTCTGCAAATCCATTCAATAATTTGGACTGCAGGTATCCTTGTTTTTACTGGCATACTGCCATTTCCTAACTGGGTTTACCCGTAATCTCCTTTAAAAAGTATACCAGCAGGCTATAATGGTATCTGTACTACACTGCATCATATTATAAAACTTTACAAACTTGAACAATAATTGAACTCAATTGTTTGTCAGGGACTCTGAACAGTTTCTTTATTCTCATGCTAGGATTACACTGAATACAGGAGATCCTGCGCTGGTTTTGATATTATTGGGAAACAAAGCATGAACCACAACAAAGACATCTGTTTAGTGAGTGGAGTTTTAGTGATTCCCATGGAAAAACCTTGAATCAACACAAATTTGCTTACAATTCACTCAAAATATTTACAAACATGGATGTCTGAGTTCTATGTTGCAGATGTGAAACCAACATGTTTCATACAAATTAAAATTTGCATGGATTTGATTCCTAAATAAGATTCACTATTTCAAATAAGACCTTGAAACTCTAACACTTTGCACTTCAGCCTAACAGGAAAAACAACTGGATAGCAAAAATAAACAAAAAGAATTACTGCTAAAGACAAAAAGTGGAAAGTATCTGTTAAAAACCTTGCATAGCCCCTGTTCCAAAATCCTATAAGCAGTTTATTCAGGTCTGATGCTTCAATAATATGATGAAATTAGCAAGAAAACAGTAACAAGTGGCTAATTACAGTCAGAATTTTGCATGGCTGGATATTTTTATTTCATGATGATTTCAGTCTAATCAATTTCAGATTTTATATTTGTTCAATCCTTTAGGGGAAAAAAAAAAAGGTTTTAGAGTTTGATGTGGTTCCTTTTGGAGTCACACTTTAATAAGTACAGATTCATGTCTTTCAGCCTGCTTTAATTCACAGGCCAGTCTGGATATTTGCGAACATGTTTACTAGGAGGAAATACTTTATAATATTTTAAAACAACTTCACAGTATTTCACATGTGCTAAACATCAGGGGTTATAAACATGATTGCTAATACACAGCACTTATGCAAATATGCATAAATAATGATCTGTTCTCATAAATCCTTACAATGTGATTTTAGTAATTATGCTTGCAAAACTGCTTATTGGCTGACTAAAGCATTTCCTAAATCTTAGGTGGACTCAAGAGGCAAAATACAGAGATGAAATGTGTCAGCATTCATCCTCCTGCCTTCAGATGACACACACACTCATCCGATTTTGAGATTTAGATATAGTGAATTAAGAATGTGGATCACATTTATGCAATTCTGATTTGGTTGCTGATACTGCTTGTACTCTGAAATACTTAGAATGGGATTTTGCTTTGTGCTTGCCTGTAGAAAATCTCTTCATTTGCCATTCTAGTAGTAATATTTAGCTTTTATTTATTCCGTTCAAGATGTGTCTTTTCTTGCTTCTAAGCAGCTGGATTTTGTTTTCCCAGTGAAAAGCTAGTTTGTGTAGATGAAAGCACAGACAGAAAAATAGAAGAGATTCCCCTTGCAGCAGTGATTCTGTGGCACTGCCCATCGGCAGTACCATGGTGTCACAATAATTTATCATATGCAGAATGGGGCAGTATGAATCTGACTTGTTTAAGTGCTTCAGTGGCCTTATTTCACAGGCAGAATGTGGGACAGGGTACAACAACTGCAAAGGGCCCTGCAAACCCCTGCTGACACAATTCACCGAACACATTTTCTGAAGTTCCTGAATGGACATGACAAAAGAAACAGAAAAAAGGGTCTCTGACTACAACACCTCTCTAATGGGAACTGGGCAAATCGCTTCCTCTTCTTGAGGCATACCGTCTCCCTCAAATGTCTATTTGTACACTTTCTTATCTAAAATGAGAAGTGGAGCACTGATTCAAGGCTCAAGCATTTATCTAAATAGCATGAACCAAAATTTACATTTTAATTAAATAATAATTGTCCGCAAGCAAACAATATTAAAATATATTATTTTATTGTTCTATGGCCAGTTAAAGGGTTATTCCATTAATTATTTTGTTTGGTTGGTTCTTTGTTTGGTTTGGTTTTGTTTTTGTGAACCTGCTGCTCTGTTGTAGACTACTGGTAGTGTAATTCTTATGTTGATCTTTCCAGAAAACACAACAATAACAATTTATTATATACCAAAGTACATTGTAACATTGGGAATTTCTATATTGCCTTTACATCACGTGCATCACAGTAGTGCCTATAGGCCTGGGACCACCTGTGCTTAGGTACAGTATAAACATTGAATAGTCTGTGACTTGAAGAGTTTATGGTTTGACACTCTAAACAATCAGCTGCAGCTCCCTAATAGGCATGACCAATTCAAGGTCCAGAGGAGCTGTGGTAGCCATAAGATTTATGGCACTACAGGGAAAACTATCATTCCATACAGTTGAAAAGCACACCTCTGTACAACCACCCACCATCTGACAGTGTGAGGGAGTGATGACACCTTTTTATACGTCCTTGATATTCTTCAAGTAGTCTGAAAAACAAATGCACATGTCTTTGCATGCTGCTCCCATTCCCCATCCCAAGGCCAGAGGCCAGGGAGGGCTTCTTCCCGCCAACGCTGTCCTGGGGGAAGAACCATAACAGATCTACAGTCTAGGTTCTATGACTACCTCAGGCAGCATTGACTAGTCAGAAATTACACAATTGCAAAGTATATTTTTTATCTGTAGAAAAGAAGATAATTTCATTTCCCAGGAAAGCGTGAGGGACCAGCGCTTGGCTGCCCATAGCAGGCAAGCACTGCTATAGCTTTTCTGACAGCTGGAAAAGTTGCACTGTCAAGCTATCCTCCTTAGGATTTATTTTAATTCATTTTTATTCTCACTTGTAATTAAATGTAATGAAGCAAAATTAGTTTTTACATTGCTAAGACTCAGAAAAGGTGTATGGGGAAATATATGAATGATTTCTCATCCATGCAAATACATTCTCCCTTTAAAGCATAAAAAGAAGAGTATTTTTGAAAAAAAACTTATAGAATCATAGAGAACAACTTTGCTCACTCTGTATAGAGAAGACGACATTGCTGGATGACGATTACATTTATAACAGGCCTAACAACTGCTCTGCATAGGTGCTACGGCTGCATTATGCCTCCCTCTGACTGTGTGCACAGATGAGGAGAGAAAGGAAAGTGCACATCAGGAAATAAATGCCTGTAGGATTAAGCTTTCTACAACTTTACTCAAGTCGTCCTGCTGATATCAACAGCACACACCAGATGAGTAAAGCTCAGCATGTTTACTAGCTTTTGAGAATTACAGCCTTCATTTGAGATTCAAAGTCCAAGCCTGCTGCCACTGAATCGATAAAAGTTTTTCCATTAGTTACAGTGGTGTAGGACTTGGTCAGTACTCCTGATTTCTGAAGACATTTTACTGACATTAAAATGCAGTTTGTTTTGTAGCACAGAAACCATGAAGAGAAAAAGGGACAACATTTGTTCCTTAGCTTTTGGATGTGTTTACAGTTTCACTGTAGGCAGGAGTTGTCTAAATGTGTTATCATGCCTAAAAGAATTAGGTATCTAGGTAAATTCTACATGTTGGATTCATATATTGTCTGACAGAAATATATAGTAAAAACAGCATTTAATTGTCATACCTCTAGAGCAAATTTATAGTCATTAAAGAGTCCATAGCACGAGCATGTGTTTTAAAAATTGCTGCTTCAGTCTCTGAACATATCATAAAAATGTGCTTTCATCATGCACACGACATCTACAAATTCTGATTGGCATTTCCTCCTTCTCTGAAAGGAGATTTTGGCTCAGTTTGCAGCAAAATATGACAATAGGCTGTGCAAATGTACATCTGAAACACAGCCCTTTTGGGGTTAAGCATTCAAGCTTATATGAGAGATCATCTGTTTCGGGTCAAAGTGCTGTTCTTAAATGATCAGTGCAGAACAGGGGAAAAAAAAAGGCATTGAAGTGACCTTGCTGAGGGTCTAAAACTGTGCTAAAGCCTTTTCTGCATGATTAAGTGAGCAGAATCTTAGATTAGCTAAAAGCAGTGCAGAAACATAATGAGTTCACTTATTTTGGAGCATTTAATAACAGTTATAGACAGTTATGTGATCAGGCGGAGTTATGACTTATTCATTCTTTCATTGCTATTAAAATTACTGCATTTGAGGTTTTTAAAGTCATTGAAATAAAAAAGTCTGATTTATGTTAGGAGAATTTAGCTTGCCCTTTGGTCTCTCCATTTTTAAATGATATAATTAGACTTTTTAAAGACCATTCTAAAAGCATTATTAGCATTTTCTATAGCTGAAAGTAAATGCATGTTTTGTGGGTATTTTAATTTTAAAAAGAATAATAATAATACTCGATTCATACAGAAACAGATTGTTACAAAAAGAAGTATTGCATAAAATTTTCTTAAAGGTTACTCTGTGCATTTATATGTACGTATACACACTCAAATGCACAAACATAAACACATGCATAAGTGTTAGCACACATATATTTAGTGTTTATACAAACAGGAGTTCCAGATACAGAGAAAAATAAGCCTAGTCCCTTCACCCATTTGGGAGATGAAGGCAAGTAGAAGAGCAGGTTCCATAGGACACCTTAACTTGTGACCTTTAGCATATTACCTCACAAATTACAAAGCCTTCCATCAGTCTCAAGGGAGAAAAAGTGCTTTGATCCAAACAAAGGGACTTGCAGGTGTTTTGAATTAACAGGAAGCACTAATCATTAAAAAGCATTGGGATGAGTATGTTTGTGTCGTGAATGTCTGCACATTTTAACATACACTCAATTCCTAAGTCTTAGCGTACACGTTACTTTCAAATTGTATTTGTATAGTAATTATTAATTATTAGCATGACCAGTGTTTTCACTAGCAAGAACACACATTTTATATATATGATTTTAAGCTTATGCAAAACGTTCACAATACACGGACACACAGCTGGATACTTTCACACAAGACTGTGTATCTTGCTGCAAGGCCAAATAGGTGAACCAAACCACTTTCCTTTCACATTTAAATAACAAGTTTTTCCTACATTGTTTTGGCTTAGAAAATAAAATTTCCCATAAGATTAAGAAATTCTGCTTTTAGTTGGGCCCCAAGGGAACATATCTTTGCTTACAAAAATCACACTTACAACAGCTTTCTTAACTGAAAGCACTTTTTCTGTGTGTGCCTTGTATGTTTATTCAGTAGACACTTTGGGTTGCTCATTTTGCTGCTCAGAATGCACTGTGCTTTTCTATTAAAACATATTATTAAAACTGAATCAGAAAGAAGCTTATTTAATAGTCATTTCATGCACATAACTGATGGGAATACATAAATTTTCAGACTAATATCTGATTAAAACTTGATTAACATGCTAATAAATTATGCTAGAAATGTTGTTTTTTTTTTAATTTCCCCACTTTTACTTAAACTTCCTAATTGACACTTCAATTATTTTGTTCTCTGAATTTTGCTTTCCCCATGAATAACAGCTGAGATAAATTATTTCTTTGCCTGAACTTGATATGAAAAATGATGAATTATGATTATTAAAGCTCTCTAGTTATGTGTTAATTATTATTTTAAAAATCACCTCATTTTTGTTTGTTAAATGGAGACCATTATATTTATTGCTGACAAAAGGCTGTAGGGTGCTCTGCAAGTCAGACTCCACGAGTGCATGGCATGGACACAGCACAGAGGACTGCAAGTTGGAACGTCCTCATGCTTTGCTCAGGGTGACACTAACTTTGGTCCATCAGCCTCACTGCTAAGGGAGATTATAGAATAGTCTGTATCAGCCTCGTGTGCTGCTACTGACTGTATGGAAAAATACATGCATGAATCTTGTAATACAGACTCCTGCCCACTAGAGACTGATCTCAGCCCAATAAAGCATGTAACTAGGGACCCTCACAGTTTAGACTTGAACTATGGTCAGAAAGGTGAGAGGCCAAGGCTTCATCCACTAAGCCATTTACCCTTTTCCTTTGTAAGGAAGATTGATTTTTAAAAAGCTATTAACCTTCAGCAATTTATCTCATCAGATCATCTTCATTTTGTTCCCACTATAATAAGGCTGTATTATATAGTTTAATTCTTCACTTAATTCAGCTAAAAAGAAATAGGTGGAGGAAAAAAAAACACAAAAAAGAGAGAGAGAAAAATTATGAAAAACTTTGCAATGAAAATGTTACCAGGAAAACAAAAGAAACTTCACAGGTCTCAGAAACAGAACAATGAAAGGTGCAAGTGTGTATACAGAGGTCCTGGTTGGACAAAAACTTTCGATAGTTCTCAGTCTTTCATATTGAAAGGATGATGTGCCATGCCTACAATAAGCCTTACCTAAGCTATTCACAAGACAAAAAGAGAGTATTCTCATTTCTTGAGCTGACTCACAGTAACATCAAGACAACCCATATCCTTTCATTTGTATATTGTCAAATAGAGATGCTCCCTCAGCAGAAAAGAGCAGCTCCAAGGAAATTTGGTACTGAAATTTAATGTTCTGCGGGTATTCAGAAAAATGCCTCAGTGAAGTACACAAAACAGTGGACTGTTCTGGCAACAGTGTATATAAACTAATTTTCTTTGTAATGAAGAAAGTAGGGTTGCTTGATATGAAAAAAATTATTTCTGGTTTAGTGATTGATTCAGGGAAGGAAAAAATCCACAAGTTTTATGAACAATCTGTTTGCATTAGTAACTTTCATGCATCTGGCTGAACTTTGTGGCAGATACCAATTTAAATTTTGCTGGAATGAAATGCTTAGCAGTGCTAAGCATTCAAGGTAGAATTGGATAGTGAGTTCAGTAATGTTAAAGGTTCAAAATTATTCAGAAACTTAGGTCTCACTGACTTTCAGTGAGACTTGGATTTTTAAGACCCTTAGGTTCATCTGTAGAAACATGCTTTTATTTTTTGCGAATTTATGAAATGCAGAAAATAGACAAAATCCTCAAAATAAAACAAACCTCCATTTTTTACCTTCAACGGGCTTTGGATCAGAAAAAAATTTTGACTAATTTTTTAAGCTGCTCTGAATTACTTCAATAGCTGTTTTGCTAGAATGAAGACCGCAAGATAAGC
Source organism: Campylorhamphus procurvoides (assembly GCA_013396655.1). Lineage (NCBI taxonomy): Eukaryota > Metazoa > Chordata > Aves > Passeriformes > Dendrocolaptidae > Campylorhamphus > Campylorhamphus procurvoides. Next base: position 1,434,895 of record WBMV01000785.1, read on the forward strand.
CCAGAAATGAACTAAACCCAGCAGGCTATACCTCGTGGTTGGTTTTTCTTCTTTACAAACACATTAATAGGTCTATGCAGCTGATAGCATCTGCTCTTTTTTCTGGTACTTGGGTGTTTAGTTGGTAAATGGAAGTGAGTGCTTACAGCTCCTCAGTATTTGACCAAGTCATGTACAACAGAAGACTGTTTTAGTTTTACCCATGCTTACTTAACACTCCTGAGCTAAAACATCTTCTATTTTGTGACCATGTGAGTAAGCTGACATTTGGGCAGCTGAACAAAATTTGAAAAGGGTGATACTAAAAGCGACTACAAGAGCCCTACTAAGATACTCACAGAATCCACAAACTACTGCAGTTCCCTAGATTCTTTGTCAACAGAAGACAGGGTACAGGTAAGCAAACTCTGGAAGCAGAATACTGGGTAAAAGTCTGCTGCAAAATGGTTCAACTTTTTTTCTTTACAAATGAAACCAATGATAAAGTAACTCTTCAGGAACTGGTTATAAATCCTCTTCATACATATTAAACAGTATACAGTGAATAGGATTAGTAATATCTTTTGTCTAATTTGTCAATCCAGTTCTTAGTTCCCCACAGTGCTTCAGTTAAATACAAAGACAGTCTCAGTTACTTTTCCATAGATTAAATAGCTCTTGAATTGATATTTGCTGTATGGGTTGGGACTTTGACTGGTAAACACTGTGACTGATGCTGAAGGCCAAAAAAAGGCAGCAATGAGGAATTAGAGCAATAGACTTTTGGTTGACTTGAGGGGCAAATCCCCTCTTCCCCATTTTTCTTTAAAAGCAGAGTCATTCCCTTTGCAGAAAAGAAACCTAAAAGTATTAGTATAACAATCAGTGATTGTTTTAATTTCTTGTTTCTTTTCATTGGCCTAATTGATTTTGATGTGTAAAGCTGTCTTTCATGGCATTTCACAACCAGAAAATGCAAAGGCCCATGGTTAGCCTAGCTGTGCCCACTCATGCTGCTTCTGAGCCCTCTCCAAAAGTCAACTCCAAGGGCATGAACTGTGGAATTGCCTGGACCTATGCAACTGCAAGCCCCACCTCTTTGTCATTATTCTATTGATGAGCCACTGTGTAAACAGATAGGTCTATTTGTCTTATACTGATGATAACAGAGCTGCATGAATAGCCAACACAGTAATGGGAAACTTAATTGCAGACACAACAAAAAGTATTTTACAAATTTATTGAATTGTAACATAATACTGAAGTCACTGTTCCAGATATATCTCTAACAGTTATTTTTTCCCAATCCCATTTTAATTTCTTCCTTTGTCTTTGAATAAGAATGCATCTTCAAAAAGAAAGAAACATGAAAAATACAAGTACTGTTTTGATACTTCATAATTTTTAACTACTTAGCCATTGAAGTTAACTACCTATGTTCACTGACGTGCCCCCCCAGTGGCTCTTTTTTCACTTAACTGATTTGATCTGGTAACTGTTTAAGATAGATATCACTAGATTTGAGCCATTACACTATTTTTGGCATGTTTAATATTCACATTCACACTGGGATAGTCCAGAACTCACATTTCTTGTTAACAAGTGATTACTGGACTATTTGTGGAAGCTTGTAAACAGCTATGAATATGTACTTCTTGTTTTAAAGGTCATAAAATTTGGAAGGTTGTAACAGAAGCCAAAAGAGGTGAAAAAAGGATACTCAGCTTTTTCTAACATATTTCTTAATTTTACATATTTAGCTTCATTCAACTGCCAGTAAGGCAAGTAGAAGACTCGTAAGAAATTCACTTAAACTGGTCATCAAAGATCTAGCTCTTTATAAGCCTATTATGTTCAGGATATTTATTGCAAAGAGTCATATTCCAAATTGTTGATATAACATGACTATGTTTGTGTTTAAAAATACCCTTAATTGTTATTGACACAGGTGTAATATAGAGACATAGAGAAAGGTGCAAATGTCTCTATTTGAAGATGAAGGACAAAGCTGATTTTGGAACCACTAGTTCAGTCCAGGATTACGGATATGATTGTACTTACGTTCTGCCTTAGAACACTGCACACTCAACTCAGATCCGAGTTTACCAATGGTTTTCACATGCAGTCTTGTATTTACATTAAAGCTCTTGAAACAGATGCAACTTGTTCTGCCTTAAGCCTCTGCCTGGCAGCACATTGCAGAGAGATGGAGTCTGGCAGGTTTGCGTACACTAATAACACATCCAAGGATGTATGTAACACATACTATCAACCCAAAACTCTGTAGGTCTGGTCCTGAACTCAAAAATGCAACTTCATCAACTCTAGTGAGCTCAGCAACCTGAACACAATGCCAGTCTAACACAGCCAGGCTCTACCTAGAGTTGAACTAGTGCATCCTCCGTGGTGGTGGGTAACAATGTGCCATGCTCCACTTCCTCATCACCTGATGCCATCAGTCTGCACGCAAGGACAGCACTGCTGCCACTTACAAATCTGCATGTGGGCAGTCTGAAAGTACAAGCAATCCTGAACACTGAACAAAAGAAACAAGCCACATGAGTCAAATCTGTTGCCAAGCAACTGGAAGAGTTAACAGCCAAAAGTCAGTTACCTAAACCCTCATGTACATGAGTTTTACCCATGTTTTATTTATGTAAATCCTGATTACACTTAGAAAATTATTATTTTTATGTAAAAACCCCAAGCATGTTGGTAGCATGTGTGTAAAACTGTCTATGTCTGAACGTTTGACTCCAAAAAAAAAGTGAATAAAGAATAAAGGAAGAGAAAAAATTTAGCAAAATGTTGAAGTCATATACAGCAGGTAAACTCCCAAAGAACAACAAAAGCTCCTCACAGTAGAAATCAAGAAGAAGGTAGCATTGAAACTACTTAACCTGCAGCAATATTGTCAGGGATGTCACCCACAGGTACTGATTAGGCTGTGACAAACAAGGTTGTCTTTACGTGCACATTCTGCTACCAACAATGTCTATTCGCTTTAACGGTGGAGAGGCAGACACCCTTCCTCATGACAGGATTGTAATACCTCTCTTAATTCAACATGCCTGAAGACAAATCTTTAGGCTGACACTAGTCTTTGCTAACTTTAGAGCAACTACAACTTCACTGCCTATAAATAAGTTGGAAAGAGGCATAGTTGCAATTGTATTTATTACAAGGTAACACAAAACAAGCTTCAAGCTTAAAAACCCCACAATAAATAGCAACACTATTCTCAGTCCTAACTCTCAGAGCCAACAGTATGGACAGAGAACTTTCAGGATACTTCCACAGAAAACAGAGAAATAACTTGTTGCCAGTAAGTGACTTGACTCTGGGCCTGCTTTTCAGCTTTCCAAACTCCCAGTTTTATGGAGTGTAACAGTCTTCATTTCTCTTTCTGACATATTTTTTTCTCCTTATCTCTCACCAGCAAAAAGCTAATCCAATCTACCCTCTTGATTTTATGTGAGCATTTTAACTGAGTCCAAGAGATTCCATCAAAGCATGACAAGACTTAGCAAATGACCAATAAATACTTACGTATCTACACAGTGTTTGCAACAATGTACTGCTTTTCCAAACTCCTAAGGTGGTTTGCATAACAAAGGATTCAGGTAGACCTCTCTTTCAGTCTTTTTCAGCGCGACAAATTCTCTAAAGAATGAGTTCCTTCCTGAATCATCAGGGACTCACAGAAGCTTCTCTCCCCAGACTTCAGGCTTTCCAATGTAACCTCTGCTTTTCACTAGTTTTCTGTGTTTAAAATAAATCTTTAGCAGCCCTAGTCTGGTAAAGGGAGAGGGGAAAGAAAATGCCTAGAAAAGACTAACTCTTAATTTCTTACCTGACAGATTTTGCAATTAGTCCAAACCAGTTGCAAGACTTTTAAAGAGAGGAGCACTAATTCCCTTCATAGGCCAGCAACAAGGCCCGCTTACTGCAGTGTATCATCAAGGCTCTGTATAAAAAATTCCAGGTATAGGTGAATCAGGAAAGTTGATTTGTAAACCACAGAACTACTCAGGAATAAGAACTCAAAGAACTGCAAAATGGGTCTTATTTTCTAAGTGCCCTCTGGGATTTTCCATGTTGCTTTCCTTAGGGAGTAGCAGAAATCTTGTCTCTCCTCTGTTTGTCAGAGGAGTTCCTCTGATGATCTAGGCTTCTTCAACACAGCACTTGCTACATCAGTCTTCTTCTTACTCGTGAAATATACTGAGCACAAAAAGGTGACTTACTCAATTGACTTCTAGGTGTGGAAATACAGAACAAATGGTGTTTGCTTTTCATGCTAATTCCCTGAAAAATTCGGATTCTATTCAGAATGAGTCCAAAACATCTATCTTCATGGCACTACACTGCAAAGTGAACAAGAATCATGAAATTGCTTTGAGCAACCGAGTACATTAGATGACACAGTGCACCACTACACAGTACCAATAGCCCAGCTCCCAAACCTAGAATGGCAACTCTAATGCAATACTCATTGATGCAGTACCCATTCAGGCTCATTGATCCTATTTAACACTGCACTACTCCAGGTGAAAACCTGTGAAATGCCTTTGAGTTCTGGAGCTGACAAGATTTGCAAGAGCTTAAGGGTCTTTGGATAATGCCTGAATTGGGCAGTTTTTCTTTGTATGACTGCAAATAAATTAGAATTGAGATATACACGGGAGCAGGGAAAATGAATAGAAGATAAGATGGAGGTGAAAGATATCAAATCTGAGAAACAGAGGAAAAGATAAAAAAGGGAATTCTGAAGAAGAGGAGAGAGAAGGAAGAGAACAAAAGTGACCTCAGCAATATGTCCATATATGAGCTTTGTTTCAGCAGGGGAAAATTGTAGTACACAGGACATGACTCTCCCTGTTTCTATCCCAGTTTCACTGGAGGACTCACATACAACTCTTTGTCAATTATCGTTGCACTTCCTTTCTTCCCTTCTCTTCCTCCTATTTTTTGATTGCAAGTGACTTGGAGAATACTTTGAGAGATCAGGACTAGAACAAACAAACAAACAAGTAAAAAGAAATAAAAATTAAAATGCTTATATTTTTGGATAAAGATGTTCTAAATGAAGTATAAGTGATATTTTACTATGTACACCATGTGATGGGTTGACCTAACAAATTTAGTTAAGTAACACACTTATTTCAAATTTCAAGTATTTGATAGAATAAAAAATAAAGTTCTCTTATCATCAGGTTGCATTTAATGTTAGAAGTTCTTACTGAGGCAGTGGAATTTTAGAGGTAAATAAACTCAGTTTCCTGTATGTATCTAAACAAAAAACTTCTGTGCTTCATAGCTTTGTGATGATTTGTTGTAGAAATACCTGAGTGTGCGACAATCCTTAAAATGTGTCATATAGTACACACCAAGGACAGAATGGCATGGAAGGAAAGTAAAGGTGGGATGTGACAACTGGTTAACAAATCCTGGCAGGGTTTCTGTCACTCAGAAACAAAAGAGAACAGTGCTATCAGAAAGCCTGGCATTCCCCGAGCTCATTTGGCTCGTCCAAGTCATTCATTAGCTGAGACCAATCCACACCCTCCTTCCTGTCCATCTTCCTGATAACCATAGTTATGACAGGCTTTGCATGGCAACATATTAATTTTAGCCCTATATTGGCAAATTTCTCAATTTGTTGTTGCAACAACACAAATAATAGAGGTAGATGGTTTGGTGTCTGTTACTATATCCCGATCTGATAAAAACTTGACAGGTCACCTTATGCCCTTAAAGTACAGTACATATGGTGCAAGATTTATGCTGTGATTTTTGGTCCACTTATTTGTGGTCCCATACCCTTACTTGGAAACGTCAGTGGTCACATTGTGGGGAAAAAACTGCACAGATTTCTGTGTACATTTTGGTTGTGGCAGGATTACCCACCCTGATAAGACCTAAAATCCAATCTGAGAATGCATACAATGCAAACCATCATGAAAGTTTGACTGCTGGCACCAGGGTTCTGCCTTGGTGTTGGATTATGTTAAAACCAGCCTGGATCATCAGACTTCAAATACACATCTTGATTTTTGAAGCAGGATTTGACAGATAAATTAGTCTGCTGGACTGTAAATCTGTGACTACCAGTCAATCACTTTATGCTATAAAAGTCCAGTCCCCTTATCACGGCTGATGGGGATGCTCTCCCTCTCCCCTGTCCCTCTGCACGTGGCCAGGTGGCCGGGCCACAGGGTCCTCCCCAGGTCTCAGTAAGGAAGACACATACACGCCAGGAAGCCAAAAGAGGGATTTATTCACCTGGCCAGGTCATTTAAAGACCTCACAGCCAGCGTCAAAGGGGAGGGATACAAAAGAACCAATCAGCACACAACCTGATGGGGGCTTGCATACTAATTAGGAAGGTAAGAGGTGGCTTTCCAGGGGCCTGGGAAATAGGGGCACACAGCAATAAATCTCATGTTATAATACAGTAAAAAAGTTTAGTCTACTGCCACATCCCCTTTCATACAGTCAGGTTCTTCTGACATAACCCTTCCTGAGGGGTATGTGTGGAGATTCCTCTGTTGGGTTCGGACACCCTCCGAGGATACTCCTCAAGGCTGAGTGAAAGAGATCTCCCCATGAGCAGTCAAATCTCTACTTAATAATCATACTTTTTGGAACTTTAATACATTTGCTTCAATAATTTCTTCCATGTAGGGCGCTCTCCTGTCTTATACTATACTACTAGTAGTTTTAGGCTTTATATTGTGTAGCATATAATTTTGATTAAGATCTTTGTCTGATAATTTATAATAATGATTCATTTTTTATAAATATTCTCATTTTGACAAACATTAAAACCTGTGGGACAAAAGTGATTCAACCACACTTCTGTAATTCCTTAAATTTAAACAGTTGACATAATCTGAGGTTTAGACTGGATCCAGCCACACCTAGACTCTTCTCTGAGAAGCGTTTAGAAAGTAAGAGGGTCCTTTCTGCACCTTGTGACTCAATGACAAGGCTTCTTTAATAAATTTTGCCTAAGCCTTTCATTGTCAGCTGTGACACTGGTCCCACCTTAAATGTGTAAATGCTATTGATGCATTCATTTGTCTCTGCATAGATGATGAGCGAGTCATTATCATTTCCTTTTGCGGAAGAATGAATCAGTTTAACAGCCCACAGATGAATCCCATACCGTATACAGGCAAAAAGCCCACCCCTACACTCCTGCTATTTTCATGTATTAATTCACACTCCATTTCTGTATATGAACAAATAAACTGATGAAGTCTAAACCAGATTATAATACAGCAGCTTTGAAAGACAAATAGAATATATTTTTTCTCCACAGTGAACAACTTGGATCTTTTTCCCTGAAACTTCATAGCGCTTTGGTATTTTATTTTGATAATGGTAACCTTAATATATTTCACATGAGTTCATAACCTGAAGGTTAATTACCATCTACCAGAAATGAGAACAGTGTTGGTCAAAGAGTTCAGTAACTGTATATAACAATAACCTGAAGAGTCTCTACATGAAAATGATATTGCAAATGCAAATGGTGTTGACTTTCTTCAGTCTCCATGATAATTCTTAATATGCTTTCAAAAAAAACCCCACAATATTTTATGGGGGAAACATGATTTATATTAATGGAACTGGATGTAAAATTTCAAGATAATTTGGAGACGCCTTTTATTATTTTTCATCACCCATAAATGCATTCAGATATATTCACTATGCTTGCAGGAGTCCAGCTCTTCTTCACAAAGTTAATTTGAATTTTAAAAAAGTAATAACAGAAATTAATTCCTTTGCAGAGAAGAAATAAAAAGTGTTAGGATCAGAGACATAAAACTTGAAAAAAATTCAAAATATAATATTACAGTAATACAATTAAATTTTCACTATTTTTTGAGTAATTTTCTTTATCAACTTCCTAATGACCAAACAACTTCCTAAACTGAACCTCCCTGAGGATGCTACCTGATGTTGTACCACCTGCCACTACTAAGAGGTGTCTGGTACTGCCATGTTTGTAACTCTATGCAGTCCTAGAGTGCTCTTAGATTGTCCTTCTTCACAAACAGACTCAGCTCCCTCTACCTCTCCTAAGGGAACATGTTCTCTAGGCCCTGACTATCTTGGTAATGCTTTCCTGAACTCACCAGTTTCTCAGTCCAGAGAGACTGTGGAGGTTATGCAGATTCACTAAACAACGACATGGTGTACCCAATTTATTGCTGACATCAGTGAACAATAACTTCCGTGAGAGCTTTAACCAGATGACTTCTCCACAACACTTCAATAACTGTATGGTTAACTGCATATCCAATAATTTACCATTTCAAGCCAAGATGAATTCTTTCCTTTTGAAACAAATCAAGCCAATTACGTTGGTTATAGTAAGAAAACCAGACATCCACAGTGAGTACAGATTACATAAACATTTGTGTACACAGCAGCAAGGGTCTCTGCCTTTAGTGTAGGCATAAATATGCAATGAAGAGCAATTGCAAGATGATTTAGTTGGTATTCTAGTATTATCAAACCTCTCAAACTTTTGTATCTTTGTAAAAGCAATTAATGTATTTATTAACGAAAAGCTAATCATGTACTTTGCATTTTGTCAAAACACCTTTAATTTAATATGAAGTTTTCAGAGAATTGAACCAAATAAAGCTATTTTTACTGATTGTAAGAGCACAAAACATACACATTTCTCTCATATTAGTGCAAGCAATTGTACCTCTTATTGTGCAGACCTAGACAATTACATTTCATGTGTCTTCCTCACTGGGAGACAAAATAGAGACAAATCCTTCCCCTAACTGTTTTCGCTGGTGAATCTTTGATCAGAAAAATGCTATTCAGAGTGCATAAAAAAGAAACAAAACTTACTAATATTTTCAGTATTTTGATGAATATTAAATGCCAATATATGCTAAATTCTTCTGAAAGCTGCTTATACTTGACTAATAAATCATATTCTCATAGAAGAAACACTCATATCTAGAGTCCAGGCTATGCCAGTACATCTATTGCAAATATTGTATTAGATATTACATTATTATAAATAACTAATTATAGAAGCGCACTACTGAAGTGGAAATCCCTTTTAGGTTAAAATCCTAGAGAATTGCACTTGGGGATAAAATCCCATAAAGGATTTTCATTTCTATATAAACTGTTTACAGATTTGCAATAAAATATTAAAACTTCATGTGTGGTTTAGGAATATTTATTCTGTAAGCTTTTCTGTAAATAAATAAATAGTTGGTTATAAGCCAAAGATCCAGCTACAACAGTGAAAGGAGAAACAGAAATGTTTACATAGCTGAGTCAGTGAAACACATTTGAAAATTCCCACAGGTGTAAAAGAACAAATTTGTTTATTATACAGACCGTTGTCTTAAAGAGCAGCAAGTATTTATCTTTTTAAAAATATACACACCCTAGTTTTTCGTGGGTAGCATCTACAATGAAGAGTCTTTATATAAATCCCATAGAGCAGATTCTGATCTGAGAAGTCAAGATAAAGTCACCCTGGAGCTAAATATTCACAAGGTATGAGGGTGTGAGGATAATTTTGCCTTATAAGCAAAAATTTGTGATTTCATTACTATCTTGTCATACTCATCTCATTTACTTCTTTGTTTGCATCTCAGATCACAAAGTAGCATGCTAGAAGCTTGGGGGTTGTTTTTGTTTTCATCATTTGCATGTCCAGCAGCTTTCAAAAAAAGGGATTTTTGATTCCTGTTTTAGACCTGTAAGTGCTATTTTAGTAACAAAATTTGTCATTTTAAATTATTGTGTCAGCATCCCATGGAATAATAGCAGGCCACAGAAGGGCTGAAACAAAGTACAAAGAAATGTCAGATTAGGTAGTCCCTAACTGGTGAAAAAAACAGAAATTGTGGAGAATGGAAGACGGAAGAGGGCCATAAAGATGATGAAGGGTCTGAAAGGAAAGCCATATGAGGAGTGGTTGAGCTCATTTCGTCTGTTCAGCCTGGAGAACAGGAGACTGAGAGGAGACCTCATTGCAGTACAGCTTCCCCTTGAGGGGAAGGGGAGGGGCAAATATTGATCACTTCACTTCTGTGCCCATTGACAGCACTTTAGGACAAAGCATGAAGCTGAGTCAGAGAAGGTTTAGGTTAGATATAAGGAAAGGGTTTTTTCACACAGATGGTGGTTGGGCATTGGAACAGGCTCCCCAGGAAAGTGGTCACAGCACCAAGCATGACAGAGTTCAAGAAGCCTTTGGACAATGCTCTCAGGCACATGGTGTGACTCTTGGGGTGTCCTCTGCAGGACCAGGAGTTAGACTTGATGATCCTGATGGCTCCCTTCTGTCAACATATTCTGTGATTCTGTGCAAGTAAGTTACATAGTGGAGATGCAGAAATGGCAAATCAGGAGGAAGGTATATAAAGAAAATAATTTGAAGACAAGAGTAATGAATAGTGCAATGACTGGCTTAGATTAAAACATAACAGAGACAGGTGTTTATTCTCATTGCCTAACAGGAAGGAAAGATAGACTGTATGACTGGAGTGAAGAAATGCTGATGAGCATACATGATGTGATCCTTTTTAAACCTTAAAAATCTATTGGAAAGCATGAAGACACATTGAAAACAGCTAAAAATTTGTTTTTCTTCTCAAGTTCTGGTGGGATCACTTGCTTTGAGGTAGATGCGGACTGCCATTAAAAATACACCTTTTCACAAATAGATTTTCTACTCATTTTATTAACTCATTGAAAGTATAAGGTCATTAGATATTTAATGAACATACTAAACAGGAAACAGTGATGAATAACACTGAAGTCCTCCTTTTCTGGACCAGAAGGAAGATGGAAAATTAACTTTACCGAAAAATAAAGAAATCTATAATGAAATAAAACCTAGTTAACGTTTAATTGCTTTAATTTCAAAGTAGGTACGATTGCTGCCCTTTAATAGAATGAGGTACTTGAAATCACTAAGACTGCTTTTAAAGGAGCATGCTATGATCCTTTCTTCATAATGTGACCAGGTCCTTGAATAAGTAATCCTAATGAAGTCAAAGGAACTAAAAATTATTTTAACTTTATATCAATATGTTTAGAGGTGTTAGGGACCCACAGTACAGCATGACAATTTATGTAGAAAAAGAATGGAAAGATGGGATAGCACAAGGTATGTTCTTACTGAATACTAAAGCTCAGATTTGTGTAATTTGGAACAAAATTATTAAGTAAAGGTTGCTGAATGGTTATTCAGTTCACAGGCAGAAATATGGTACGTGCCTGTGTGAACAGTGATAATTTAAAAGAAATAGCCTTTCACAATACTAAATTGAGAAAATACCCTAATAAAATAATAATAAAGAAGTCATAGTGCATTATTGGTTCTGATCTATTTGCTAATTTGCAGAGATGCTATATTTCTAATTTCTTACATTTCATTTCTATTGCCCAAAGATGCAGACAAATATCTTGCTTCACACACTGCACTTCTTTTTTTTTCTTGATATATATGCAAAGCTCAAGGATTATCCAATAAAGAACATTCTTTGATCACCTTTACCAAAGCTAATAAAGGTAATATGTTTTTTACATAGACTGCATCTGATTTTCTTCTAGAATATTAAGACAAATGCCAATATGGGCTGTCATTCAACCTTCAGGTGTAGTTAAAATAGAAAAATGAGAAGAGATACTTAGTAGCTACTTATTTTACTAAATTGGTCTGTTTAAAAAGAGCATGAGTTTCATGGCAATAAAGGGTATTGTGGCAAAGTAGTATCTCCTGAACTCCATCAGCGGAAAGTAGTGTCAGACTAGCCATGGTGAACACAAGCTTTAATTTCTCATAGCACAGAGATCATGTCCTTATAGACTTAGGATCTTTTCTACAGGAAAAAAGGGAATTTCATCTTTCAAGCCTAACAACCAATAAATATCTCCCTTTGAAATCATTGCTCACAGAGATTCAAAGTTTCTGTTCATAACATTGATATGTGTATCACTTATAAACTTGCAAAAATACACTGAAAAAACATACCAAATTATATAAACCCCACTTGGCTAGGTGGCACTCTCAAGCCTATGCAAGCAATACTATTGTATCACAATACAAAAGCCTGGTGAGGTTATAACAGGAATGTCTAGAAGTGTCACATGATTAAACAGAGCTTTTGACTGCACAGCTGGGAAGCTCTCATCTTACCCACTTCCAGTAAGGGCTATATCTTTTTATTCATAACATATGATTATTTTGCCCTGAAATCTAAAATACTGCATAAGACCAGACTGGTTCCATATAGATCAGAGCCCAGCTTCTTGCTCTATATAACCTAAAGCTGGCCCTAAACTTGGAAGATCTCAAAATGAGTTTTACTTCTTAACAAGATGTTAGTGAAGATGTTAGTGAGGACAATTTTACAAGGAATCTTAGAACAATACTCAGTAAATTTCATCCTACTCATGCCTGAAGCTACATTGTTTAACACTCTGACCATAGTCTTAAGATCAAACTAAGTGAAATACCATATGATTTGTTTTGCAGGCAAATTTTCACTTATTTGATTACATTTAGATGGTGGAGTCTGGGCCCAGGAGCCAGAAGTGCCTGAGTTTTCCTCTTGGTCTTGAAACACTGTGAATACATCAATTTCTTTGTACTTATATTACCTTTGAAGGAGTATTGTGAAAAGTAATTATGATTTTTAAAGTACCTTGCAAATGTGATCATATAAAGAAAACAATCGAGTGAATGAGGCATGGGAATTAGGGCTAACCAGGGATGAAGATATTGAGTCACCTGCAGAGCCATAAACCTTAGCTTAAAGAGAAAACAAAATTAGTTAAAAATAGATAAAATTCAACAGATGTATCTAAAGGATGCAAACAAAAACTAAAGAATATATGTATGTCCACAAATTCGTTCTTGTAATTCAGAGGCGAAGCCTCTGAGCTCCTGTCTGCTTGTTATTGTGCCTCAATAATATCTCTGAACATTCAAGCAACATTTTTTCGGTAGAAGGACTTACTGTCACCAAACATTCTGAATTAGTCATTGCATATTAATCTTGACTCTTTCTTTCCTACAAATTTTTAGCTAATAAAGACTGCAATGGCTCTCACCATCCATCCATCATATTTCTCCAATAGCAGAGAAACCCTACTGCTGATACCAAGACAAGCATGACAGAGGTGTTGGCAGAGCTACCAGGTGTGAAGCTGTTTTCCACTTACAATGTCCAGAACAAGCACAAAGAAGGTATTCGCCTTCTTTGTGCTTGAAGAAGATTCTTTTTATTATTCTTTCTATAAACTTTTTTATTATTCGTTATTATTTTATTATTCTTCCTATAAACTTCTTTATACCCACAGATTAGTTGAACTTTCTCACTCAGCCCTTTAAATGAACAGTTGCAGTATCTAATCTTTATAACATACTTTTACAGGTTGTTTAGTGACTGTTTAGTGTGCATGCTGTATTTTAGCTGCACCTTTTGTGGTTTCTGCTCTAAGTTTAAGAACTTTGAAGAAACAAGGATGTAAGCAGGACTGATGGATATATCATGATCCCCCAAAGCCCTGTTCAGCTTATGGAAAAGTGCACAGTATCACAGGTGTTGTGGATCCTGAAATCAGGGCCTGGATACCAGATTCACATCTGCATATTTAGGGAGTTTTGAATCATAATGTTTTCATTCATGCAAGCCCAGCTTCGATCCAGAAATTACTGCTTCTCTCTGACTGAGCTCTCCAAAGGATTTCATTCCTTGAGTTTTCTTCCAGTTTGACTTACCCTTACTTGCTTTTACATATCTAATTCTCTTAATATATTCACAATAAAGAAGGCAGCAATCATTTTTGAGATCTTGGTGGCTGGAGTCTGGGAACTAAAAGACGTAGATTTCATTGCTTCTTCTCATGGAGAACAGGATGAATTCTTTTCCCTGGGAAGAGACGTGGATTCTGATCCCCCTCATGTTTTTTGACATAAAACACTAAGTAGATTAAATACAATACTGATTTGAAATTAATAAAAGTATGGGAACTTCAAGTGCTTAGCACCTCTTCAAGTAAAATGGCAGAATGTTTTAATAAATTCTCTCTATTTTTTCATTTATGGTTTCAAAATGGCATTTCTGTTCAGACATACAAACTACCTACCAGCTCCGAATAACCTTGAGCTGAATTGGATAAATGCCTGTGAAAAAGTCAGGTGTAGGACCTCTCTGCTTAGACATTTTCCCAACTAAATATCCAAACTTGCAGACTATGTTTGAAAATATCATCTTTCACTTTTCCTCAAGTCTTCTGTGCTCTGAGAAATGAAGTGAAATGTTTTGAACTCATAAGAAAGACTGTCAGATCTCCCAAACTAAGAAATGAAAACAAAACTAATAAACAGAAAAGCCAAAAGCTATCAGTATCTTACAAGCTAATAAAAAGGAAAATGCAACAAGCAGCACAAAGCCTAGAAATAACCACCGCAGAGCTCCAGGTCCTTGGCTTTGTGGAATTTAAAGGTCTAGGCTCCTGAATGCAAGCAGGTGAAAATGGTTACAGGGGAAGGATGGACACGGCCTTTAATACAATAAAAACATTCCCCATCTGGAGGAAGCCTATGTTTCTGCATGCAGTATGCAGACAGGATATCTCAGCACTGTAAAAATGGAGTTTTAGAAACGTATTAATTCAAGTGTTAAAATACTCTGTTAAAGTTTTGAGAACTTTGATGTACCATTTTTTCTTAACAGATTATCTTCATTTATGTATATGGTCTCAAATTTTCATGCCAAGTGAAGTACTTGGAAAACTAATTTAATTTTCCTCTATAAATCCTACTTAATATTTGTCCTTCATTCACATTCACATCAGTAATATTTATTGCTAAGCCATACACCAAAATATGGTAGAAATCTTGTTATTGTTATTAGGTAGGGCTCCCTAAGAAGGAAATGTTCAAAAAATATATCAAAGATTATTGACTCATGTTTAAATTATATTTTCTCTTAATAATAATGAATGTAACAGAATGAGTAGTTGAGTAAAAGGTTATATCTATAAAATTATTAAAAAGGATTCAATTATGCCTGGCAGTTACTAGTGAAAATACACCCAGCCATGGCTACCTATACTGCAGTTGCATTGTCTCAGGTGGAAATTGCATATTAATATGGCCCATTTAGTTTATGCTATAGACTTCTCTGAAGGAGGAACACTGAGTGGACTAAGATAAAATACTAATGGCTATTTCTTCCAGTAACTTTAGGGGTTTATAAGGAGCTGTGAACAAAAAATCACAAACATGGAATTATCTTTTTGGCATCTTTACAGCCCAGTGAGGAGAGGGACGATAAGGTCTGATGAAAGCTATGTCCTGTGTTTTGAAGGCTGAAGCTCTAGTCTGGAAGTTAAATGTCCATCTGTGTCATTTACGAACTACGTCTGTAAAATCTGCATTGCTTATTTTAAACAGTGTTTTCTTGGCTCTAAATGGTGTTAATTTTCTGTTGTTTTCTTCTCCATTTGTTATGTAAAATGTGCACAACTGTCATCTCACACTAGCAGCTCTAGATGACCTAGCTTCATTTCTGCAAAATATTTAGACCAGTTGCTCACCAAGGCTTTTGTGGCATCTCTGGGTGACTTAAAAATAATTTAGCCAGTTCCTAAAGTAAAAGGACTAAGGCCAGTTTACAGAATCACTGTGCTACCTGACCTTCTTAGTGATAACTTCCACTATGGAAAGACTTTCCATCCTCTGGCCTTTGGAAATACCTAGCTTTAGTTAGCCACTGATTCATTTCCTGCAGCTCTTTAAATACTGCCAGCTGTGTGTGTGCTGCTGAGGGTTGGTATTATTTAAGCATTGTTTCAGAGACTTCCTGTCCCTGAATTCTGTAAGAGGGAACAAGTCCTGTTCTATTGGTTGGTTTGAGTTTTGGGTTTTTGTTAGTTGTTTTTGGTGGTTTTTTTTGTTTTTTTAAGGGGGATATGTTTCTCCCTAAGTGAAAACAAGTCCTTGGGGAAAAAGCTTCTGTAAATGACTGATAAGGAGTAGAAAAGGAAGTACAGACTCAAAGCATCTAGTTTTTCAGCCAATTAAATCCCTCCATGTCTAGGGCATCAAAGAATCCAAAGTCTACTTATAAGAACAAGGGGAAATTAAATGTATCCTTTGCGTATTTTCATAAAGAAATAGATGTTCTCATAAGGTGCATTAGAGATTATCTGACTCTGTGAGCCTTAATTTATCAGCTGTTATGTTGCCACAGAGTATGCAGTGACAATGACACCAATAAAAGAAAAATCCAAGAGCTTTGAGACCTTGTTTCTCCATTTGCTTTCAATAATAATTCAGGCTTTGTGTCAAAATAATGATAAGTATTCCCACAAAGATGAACTATTAGTGATGGGACTTTGTTTCTTAGTTTCTTATCGCATCAAAAAGGGTAGGTCTTTAATTGTTTTATTAAATATTCATTTTGGTGGCTGTGAAAATATTAGAAACAAAAATATATTACACAAATGGGTTTATAACTTACTCTGTCTTAAGGCAAATCCAGCCATAAACCACATTCCCTCTTGATTAATATCTCAGCAGTGTTTACTATTATTCAACTGCTAGTACAATGTTTATTCTGTTCATTATACTGCTTCCTGTATCACTGTGGTGTTTATTGTTCTTCTGTGTATTTTTGACCTCTAATGTTTTATCTACAGCTCTACTGTTAAATTTACTCTTTTTTTTTTTTAAATATGGATTCCATCCTGCTTGTATATTGGTGAATTTTTCAAACCTTTAACATAAAACTTTCCCAATATTGATTGACAACATGAAGTCAGAACAGTTAAGTAGCCTTAGAAACAGCCTTTCCTCATGTTTTATATAGCACCAGGCCTGCTGGAGACAGAATAGGGTTCACCTGTCTGAAAGGGAGAGAAGGATTCTAGCCTGTGACTTGTCAGAGCTGACTGAGAGGCCTTTAAACTACGTTTGAAGGGTGAAGAGGATAAGACCAGGCTCATCAGAGATGAGCCAAGGGATGGCATGCCAGGTTTGGGGGTGAAATCCATATCCCAGCTGAAATGCATCTACCACTCCCTCGCTCTGAAGTGTGCTAACCATACAAGAACACACTTGCAATCTTATGAGCCCTGGACTCCTGAGGTAACAAGCCAACAGGGAAATACCAGAAAGTTATCTCAAAGGAATTAAGAGGCATTCCTCTAAGAAGGCAACAGAGATGACAGCTCAGCTGAGGTCCCTTTACACAAGTGACTGTGGCATGGGCAAAGAACAGGTGGAGCTGGAAGACACTGTGCCGCTAGAAAGTTATGTCTTTGTTGCTGTAACTGAAACCTGGTGGACTGAATCCCATGATGGGAGTGCAGATATTGATGGCTACAGGCTGTTCATAAGAGACAGGAGAGGAAGGAGAGAGAAAGAGGTTGCCCTTTACATTGAGGGTTGTACTGAGTGTGAAGAGCTGTCTTGGAAGAGCAGATATGAGTAGGTCAAAAGCCTGTGGGTAAGAATCAGAGGCCAAGGCAAAAATAGGAGCCTCATGGTTGGTGTCTACTACAGATTGCCTGATTGGGGGAGCCTATTGGCACAGCCTTCTTGATCCACTTAGGCGAGCCATCGCACTTGCAGGCTCTCCTTGTACTAGAAAAGTAGCACGGCAAGTTGTAGGCAACCCCAGAGACTCCTGGAATGCATGGAGAATAACTTCTTGAGCAGCCCTACCAGAAGGGATGGGTTACTGGATTAGTTGGACACCAATACAAGTGAGCTAATCAGAGACATCAAGACTGGACGCAGCCTGGGCTGCAGTGATCAGGCATTGGTGGACTTGGCGGTCCTGAGGGGTAAGGGTCAGGTAAGGGGTAAAGTTAGACCCCTGAACTTTAAGAAGGCAGACTTTCAGCTCTTCAGGGAGATATTTAGCTGGATGCCGTGGGAGACTGCCCGCAGAGAAAATGGAGTGTAACAGAGCTGACAGGTCTTTAAGGAAGCCTTCCATAGAGTGCGAGAGCTAGCAATCCCCAGGAATGAGAAACCAGGCAAGGGACGCAAGACTGGCATGGCTGAGAAGGGAAGAGATGGTCAAGCTAATATCTTCATTAAATACATTAAATGAAAGGATTGAGTGTACCTGCAGCAAGTTTGCAGGTGACACTAAGCTGAGTGGTGTGGTTGACACACTTGAGGGGTGGGATGGGATGCCATCCAGGGGGATCAGAACAAGCTTGAGAAGTGGGCTCATGAGAATTTCATGAGGTTTAATAAGACCAAGTGACAGGTGCTGCACTTGGGTTGGGGCAACCCCCAATATCAATACAGGCTGAGGGAAAAAGGGATTGAGAGGAGCCCTCCTGAGAAGGAGATGTTCAAAGTCAGGCTGGATAGAACTCTGAGCGACCTGATTCAGTGAAAGGTGAAAGGTACCCCTGTCCATGACAGGGGAGTTGGAACTAGATGATCTTTAAGGTCCTTTCCAACCCAGACCATTCTATGATTCTATGGTTCTCTCTAGCTACATGAACCTACCTGAACAAACTGCTTCTGCTATCAACTTTTCCAAGCTATTTTGCTGTCTCAGAACAGCAGTATGACTCAGATGTTGGTAGCGGAACCTTTCCTTGGTTCTTTTCTTGAAGTATATGTACCATTTTTCCCCACATCAAAAGGATGCTGTCTCTAGAAAGAACCAGGGGTGGGCAAATTATGGGTCTATATAATCCATATAGTCACTTGAACAAGAATACATTAAGGGAATATGCTATTTGGCAGATGTTTTCACTTCTTCTGATGAAAAGATCCATAAACACATCATGAATATGAAGTTAGCTATTGGGCTGAAATACTCCCTGCTGACGCTTCTGGAGCTGTTATGTGGTCTGAGGCAGAAATCTCTTCTGTGTTTCTGCTGTGTTGCCCAGAAATTATAAAGTCTCCAAATAAGCAATGTGTGAATGTGTGGTTTGTTGAATGTAAACAAGCCACACCAATGGGTTTGAGAAAAGACAAGCAAAGAGAAGTCCATTGCTAACACGCAACTCAATTAAAGAGCGTGGATACTTCAAAATGCAGACTGAAGCTTTTAGGGACCTATATCAGTACTTGTCAGTTAAACGGGCCACTGAGGACGACAGACATGAAGAAAGAACCAGGGAATATGCCATGTTTTCAAAGGCCGAGAGAAGAGTAAGTCATATGCAGAACTGGTATGGTAGTATATTAATGGTAAAAGGAGTAACTACATTTTCTAATTTTGGATGGTACCTGAAAGGTAGACTAAGTCTTAACTCTTCACTTTTTACTTTAACTTCTTAGAGATTTCAGACATGGAAATAACACATCTATGACACTAATATGTTATATGAAAATTCTTTCACATGAATGGCAAAATTACAGTAAAAAATAAGACCATTAATGAAGAAAAGCAATGGAAGCAAACTACATTTTTTGTGCAAGTACATTCATGTCATAGGTATCCAGAAAAAACCCAAACAAATAACAAAACATGAGAAGCAATAAGTTACATTTGTAGGATATTTTTTTTCCTGAACCTAAGACCAGTTATGCAATTTCCTATAAAGCTGTAAGTTACTGGTATTTTACAGTCACTTCAACAGCACCCCAGACAGGCTTCACATCAGCAGTGTGGGCTGCCCACTGCAGACTGTCCCTTGGGAATATTGTGGTTTTTCCTTTCAGAAAGCCTCAAACTATTTGTGTACTGAACACGTTTGGTCCAGTAACCAGAAAAAAATATCATCTGATGTAAATGTAACAGAGATAGGAAGGGCCTCAGTACTAACAGTACCAAGCTGCTTACTAGCTACTTTTGCTCCAAATTGCTAGGTAATGTAGAAACAGCCTGCTGCAGACCTGAGAGAAATTCACAAGAGTCCATGCAAAGTGCACAGAAGGCCTTCCTTGGCTTACGTGGTACTGTGTTGAACCAAAGATATTTCGCATGAAAAACCCCAGCTTTTACTGAGCAGCTCTGTTCCCAAATGAGTTGAATCAATATAGCTGCATTTTGGAATGCATCCCTGTCTCTTTAAGTTCAGCATTTTTTTTGTTTGTTTTTGTTTGTTTTGTAAATGTCTTTTCTATTTTAAATATCACTCTTTAAATACATTTTAAGTAGTATTATTTTATAGTATTTTCACCTACTTATCTATTGGCTGTAAATACACGTTTAGGTGATAACTGGTAAAGATTCAAACATACGTTTATCCAGATTGGATTTCAACTTCTCTCTCAGTTGCTAACACCTTTTTACTAGTGACCTCTACCAGCAGATGTCATTATGTTGTAAGCAGCAAACAGAAAACAGGCAAAACCTGTACTGCAAAACCAGAGCACTAGAAAATGTTTAGTGCTCTTACTAATTGAATGTGTACATATGAAAGGAGTTGCACAGTAAACAAAAACATTAGGTAATCTCTTATTTTTCACACTCTAGCTCAAATGTATTCAAAACACATTTTCAAACCTTGCAAGAATAAAATGAAGAATCTTGAAATGCAAAATTACCTCTATATTTAAAATGTGTGTTTGAGCTCAGGTATCTCACTATTTTCTTGCACATATGGATTGTCTTCAATATTCTAAAATTGGACATTGCAGAGATGAAGTGCAACATATGCTTTCTAATACACAAATGTTGCTAATTTTTTTTAGGCAAAAAGACAATATAGCCTGAATTTCATTACTATGGGAATTACTCAGATTCAGGGAGAACAGGACGCTCGATAAAACCTGCTATTTCTGAGGTATACTATGATACTCTTTAGGTGTAAGTAATGTGGGATATATAGTCAGGTACTATAATACCTGAAACTAGTGGTCCGAGTTCTCATGTATTCAGTGTTTGAGGTAGTTCTAATCCACAGACATGTCGTGATTCAGGAGAGGAAATTGTTTGTCCTGGCATGTGTGCAGTCTTTTCTGCCCCTTGGTTAGTAGATCTGAGAGATGAACACATGATTTCACCTCAGAGATGACTATACCCTATTTATAACACTGAACCACCACTGAGCATCCATGATTGTCAATCAAATCCCAGAATATTAAAGTATCCCAAATTATTGCATTTGTATTTCAACTGCAGTGGTATGACTGCAGATGACCTTTAAAGTGGAGCATCTAGGAGTGGAGCAACATTAACATGAGCGAATGGGAAACATGACGGTCACTGCTGGCTATGAATCTGCAGCCAGACACTGCCTAACCATTAATAGCTGTTTTTATATTGTAGTAGCACTCTTGGGATGGAAGTCAGAGGTTAGGATTCCCATGGCAAAGCGCATGAAAAGAGAGCTTGGAGGGTGAGTAGCTGCTGTGCCAAATACTGATTTCGCACAACATCACAGGCTTGCCCCACAACATTTCTAAGCAATCCATAACCTGGAATAAACAGGGTTATTACAGTCACTTAAAGATCAAATAATTTCTCTATGGCACAGGTGCATGCAAGACTCTTCACAAAGAATTGCACAACCTATGGAAGCAGCAACATCATTTTCGGCAGCATTGCTGATCATAAATTGTATAGATCATAGAATCAGCTGGGTTGGGGGAGACCTCCAAGATCATCAAGTCCAACCTTTAATCCAACACCACTGTGATTACTAGTTCATGGCTCTCAGAAGGTAAGTTCTGTGATTTTAAGAGTATACATTATTCTTTCAGAGGAAGAATATCCCTTCTTCAGGGAAAAGGTAATTATGGAGTCGTGTGATGATGGCCTTTTTGTTTCCTTATGTTCTATTTTGGAGATGTTGGCTTCCAATGCCAGCAAGGGATATATTGTCAACATCCCTTTTTATATTCTTATTATAAAATATCAAAAAGTGTTAAAAGAGCTGTATCTACACACTTAACTGCAGTGATGTTCAATCTGTCCTAGAAGTGCCCCAGGAATAACCAGAACATCAAATACTAGTGCATAGTAGAGACTGAACTGAGCTAGAGATAAGGAACACAACAGAAGGAAGAATGTGGATTCTGCTCATGACTTTCACAATCTCTGATATGATACTCGAGTTTCAGAACTTGTTGTTTCCCACATAAAGGCAAACGTAATGGCTTAAACCACACTTCATGATTTAGCAGAGTTTGAAAGCAATTTGCTTGGCTTCTGCTGAAACAACCTTAGCAGTGCTCATGTAAGCAGACAGCATGGCTCAGATGAACTATGATAACAGCTGAGAAAGAGAATTCCTGAAAATTCCTCCCTGCCATAAATTAACCTGATATAGATAAGGAGATTAAAGATGGACATACAGGTTTACACAAATGAGGAGGGGCAGAGACAGAACCAGCATGCACTAGCACACCAAGCAAGAGTGCAGTTATGACATGCTGCTCGACAGGCTCTTCGGACTGAAGAACAGAGATCAGCTGACAAACAGACACACAATCACCCATCACCCCTCACAACACTTTTTTAATTTTTTTAAAATATTCAGGAAAATGATCCATTGTATCATCATCCCACACCACTCTTACTAACCTTTTTTCAGACATGTTCTATGAGAAGAAAATAAAAAAGCTTTTCATAAGCGGATGACTCGCCCTGGTGTTAAGGTGTTAGACCTCTTTCTCTATGAGA
Source organism: Campylorhamphus procurvoides (assembly GCA_013396655.1). Taxonomy (NCBI): domain Eukaryota; kingdom Metazoa; phylum Chordata; class Aves; order Passeriformes; family Dendrocolaptidae; genus Campylorhamphus; species Campylorhamphus procurvoides. The sequence continues at coordinate 1,457,496 of WBMV01000785.1, forward strand.
AGGGAAGGTTGGAAGCAATTACCAATATAGGGACTCATTTGAAATCAAGTTATGTCTAAACACATAGCAGTTTTCAGAGCAGAAAATATTGTCAGATAAAGACTACTGTAATTCACCAGATGTTTGGAAATCTTTTCTTATGAAAAGAAAATAGTTTATCTACAATTAAGATCTTTAGACACATGAACAAAGCCCTCTCAAACTATGCCTACATTCTTAGAAAGCTACTCTTGAAAATGAGTGTGATACTATCAGAGTCAGTGATAGCAAACATTAGCTTTCTGGTGAGTTTTCTTCATTGTTTCAACATAATATAAACATTTTCTACATTTTTTTTCTGCAGCCTTTAAATTATTCCTCTCAAGTCCTTTCTCACACTTTGAGTTTAAGCTAAGGTATGCATTCTGAAGTAATTACACTTATCCATATTAAATTTCACTAACATGAGTATGTCCAATCTCTTGGTGTTTGCTTTCAAGGTATAGCTTTAGACTGGCTTTACCATTCACACGTGAAGATGACTAATAGAATATGCATTAACGCTTACTCTTAGGTGACTGAATTTATTGTAAGCTTATGGAGTATGTACTGGAATGTTTTCAGCTTTGAGCCCATTGGGTTGCTTGCTGCTGGTGTGTGTATTTCACCTACATACTTCTCCCACTAAGAGAAATCATGCACCACATTTCATAACCAGCAAATAAGGGAGTACTCAGGATAAAATAACGGTAATTTCACAGCATAGATTTTAAGTCTCATTTGAAAGGGTGGCAGTGCACACTTAAAACTCCCTACCTTCTAACACAATATCTCTCAAAAAATCCTCCACCCTTTTAATTTTTAGCTGGCATGCATTTGTAAATAAATCAGAATGCTTGTGCCTTTGCTTCACTGGGATGCATACAAAATACATAGTCTGACTGCCGATATTTTAAAGTGATTTTCATTGTGTGTTTTTCGGAACTGTTAGATATGTTGGATGAAATCATGGTCTCCTTTGAAGTTAAGGAGAGCATTACTGTTGACTTAATGAGACCAAGATTTCTTTTATGTTCAAAGTTAAGCAACGTTATTCACTTTCTTTTTTATTAAAACATACCGCAGTAAGTTAAAAAGTAAATCAGTACTTTCAGTGTTGTATCCACAACATCTAAAGGCCTAAAAATGTCAGTAATTCAAAAATCCCCGTAAATGACTTTGAATGCCAGACTCAAAGTTAGATAGAATTTGTATGAAGTCAGAAATATGTAAAAGAAAGTGCTTCTTACTGGCACCAATTCTGAGTTGGATTAACAGACTCTTATAAAAAGTTCCATAGAGTTTATTTAAAATTAAAATCTATCTTTTTATAAACTGCTTACCTCCATGAAATAATACTGAAAAAAAGAAATAGGATTTGTGATAAAATATTATGCCAAAGGATTAGATAGGCAATAGATAGACAAAAAAAGTCTAGTTCTTTAACAAAGACTATCAGTTTTTAGATTAATTTCTAAGGAAGTAAATTCAGTGTCTGTAGACTCTTATTTATTCTGCATGGAATTTCCATGGGATATATAAGATCATATATATAAGCTATAAGAAATAGTCCATACTGAGTTACAGCTGTTGTGAAATAGAATTTATAAATACCTCACATATAAGGGTAACATTTATTTAGACATTACTTCAGATTTCAGGATATTTTAGAGGATGCTTGTGCTATGTATGTGTTTAGACACATTCTGAGGTCATTCAATGTCTTGTTTCTGGAATGGAAGTTGTAAAGCATTTCTTTCAGTTGAAGTCTATCTATTTTTAAGAGTAGGGATATGTGGACACAATCAGTTCAGGCAAAGATCCTAAACATTGATTAAGCATTTTTTTGACGGAAACCCAGGATTAAGTAGGTTAATGTCCATTATATGTCTTATTGTCATTTAGTATATGGAAGACAAGGTCATGGCTGATGTTGAAATAATTACACAAGGCTGGAAGATGGTAGGACAAATATTTGACACTTCACTATAATGCTTTTCCTCAATGGGAATGGCTATTGCAAAAGCATGTAGAAATCTAGCAATTGTAGCTTGGTAAGAAAAATCTATAGTAGCTAATCTGAGAGTCCTGAATGCTTAAAATGTCTGCTGACATCTAGCAAACACATCACCACAGTCAAGCAGACAACTTTCATGATGCCTTTGCGCATTGTTGCTCCAGAGTCAGACTTCTCTGAGCAGACTCTAAGAAACTTATACCCAGTCCATAACCAGCCATTACTGGGCTGGAGTATTTCTGTTAGAATGCTCAGGGAGTTCTTTCTTTTAGTTATTCCATGTTCAAAGGATCAACCAATATTTCCAGTTCAGATTAATTTTAGAGAAAATGTAATATACAAGGAATATCTTCAAGAGGAAAAATAGGAGTCTAAATGCCTCAAGTCTTCATCCTCACTGCCTCAGAAGACAATTTAAGTTCCTGTGTCACCCAAAAATCAAAATGCTAAAAAAATTGAGAATGCACTGTGTTATCAATACACAAAAAAAAATTAAGGGTTAATTAAAAACGCACCAGACACAGATGCTCAGACTTTTCTTTCACTTTATGTCACATCACTTTCCCCTTTTTTTTGTCTATTTGCCCTGTGAATTATGCACAAGAGTAATACAGAAATGCTCAGCTATATATGTATAATATATAATTAAGATGAACCTCACATGTGGAATGAAGTTATATGGAATTCTACACCTAGATCAGAGCTACAGCTTATGACTTTAGAGTTGCAGGTGTGGATAAGCAAAAAAAGGGACAATGCTTAATTTCCTTCTGGACTTTACAAACTAATACATGTTTTCTTCGTATTTTATTTCTCCTTCTGCTTTTCTGAAACCAAGTCTTTCCAGTTTAATTTTTTTTTGAGTCATTTTACAAATTCTGTCTATTTAAAATAAGAATTGAACATTTTGACAGTTTGTTTTCTTAAACAGGCATCTGTGAGGACCCTGGAGCCACATACTCTATTATCGGTAACCAGAATAATAACATAATGACTTCCAAACAACATTCAAGTTGTGTTACATATTTTAATAAGAAAGAACAAAAGATTTTTAGAATCTGTATGTGCCTGACATTATCAAGGTCCCTTGCATGGAGATATAAAGAATGGGAATAGCTACAATCAATTTATCATGAAAGGATATCACTCTGCAGTATACAGAGTATGGAGAATTTTTTCAGTATGCAGCAGTATAATGAAACAGTGAGAGAGAGATATTCTGCTTTCAGTTTTATTCATATTATGCATAAGAATTCTGAATTTGCTCTTTGGAGGATAAGCATCCTAAATCACCTGTAAAACATTTGCCTTATCTTTCAACATTAAAGCAGTAGTAGTTGTACTGCTGAGTTCAAAGAAAAAAATTAACTAGCTTAGGTAATCAGTTTAATGTGCAGCAAGTATTCCAGTGAAACGTTAACTTTTTATACACAGAAGTGCTTGTGAGCACTTAGGCCTAGAAGAGCAAACCCACATCCCCCTCCTTAAACCTAAATTTTTTTTATTTTTTTTTAACTGAGTAGAAAATATGTATAAGAAAATGCAACTAAATATACTTCTGACAGCTCAAATGATACATAAATATAAGGGCTGACAAGGGCTGGTTTGTCATTGTAGTTCACTTCGATCAACTCTACATGGTTCTGTAGGACAATGAAATTCAATGCACTTATAATTTCCAAAAAAGTGAGCTCAGATTCTTTTAAAAGCATTTCTATGTGAAAACGGATCATTTACATGCCAAAAGCACTTTTAATGTGACATATTTAGCACATGTATTATTGAGAACGAAAGCTGCTTGAACTTAGTGAATTTTAAAGTCTATAAAATGGCACCCTGCTGAGCAGAAAGGTAGCTGTTCAGTGAATTTCTCAGTTATGTGATTATTTTGAATAATAGACTTGTACATAACTTTTTTACGAAATTAAAGGTATGACATTTGCTTTAGTTCAGTCCTGTAAATTGCACTTTAGAACATAAAGAATGGGCTGATGTATGAATTTGTTGTTCCTCCAAGCAATTTTGCTGATTTTTTAAAGAACAGTTTTATGCTTCATCTATTGAGCAACACATCAAGCAGTTATCTTGGTAGATTTAATGAGCATTCATGTATAGCTTAACACATACGAGGAATAGACACGATGACTCAAAAATAAAAGTATTTTTTGCCTCGGTTGTCTAGGACTCACCAAGACTCTGATGCAAGACAATGACTAGTTAGATGAAAAGTTCTAACACTTAGGAAGCATAATTAACAGAAACATCTGGAAGTACAGAGACATAAGAAAGTCATTGAATTTGGCTAAGGTATTCTTTGACTTTATTAAATACATCATATACTTCACTGTCATGGAATTGCATGGTGTTACCTGCTCCCAGACAAAGAGGAACCAGCAGAAGAATAGGTCTTACCCTGGAGGTTTCTGTTGTTTGTTTTTTGGGTTTTTTTTTCCTCTCAGGAACAACATAAAGCACTTGAAAATAAAACAGAAAACACCTATACATATATAAATAATCAATTTTTTTTTTCTGATTAGGACAACAGTTACAAATTTTGCACACAAGGTGCCTTCAGTTAAAAAACACCCTCCCTAGCAATGGTGTTCTGTCTGCTCACATCACTGTCCCGTTGGCCACTAGTAAGAATTCACCTGACACTAACTAGCTATAAGCTCCATTACTTGTATCACTAAAGTCCAAAAAGGATCATGACTACCTATAGAAAGGTACAGCACATGGCCACTGTTAAAGCTAGAGAGTGAACGGACCATTTCTAATTATAAGTAGGCTTAAGCGCTTTGTGAAATTCAAGTCTTTGAAGCAGGAATTATATTTGCTTTTGACTTCAAATCTGTTGTGAAACCAGATTGTTATGGCAAACACAATAGAAAACTAAAAATGAAGATTCAGGGGGCTAAATAAACAAAGAGGTCTACCTCAAAGTGAAAGAAACTCTCTAAAAGGTATGAAAACTGCCCCAAAATTTCAGGGAATTCAGGGCTCCTGATGATAGATGGCACTCTTTTGGTTAAATGTGCCTCTAGGAAGGCCAAAGAACATACATGCTGGATGTGATAGGTCACTTCCTGAATAAATATCCACAGGATGGTGGTGATTTGCCACATGTATGCATATTTTCCCTCAGTTTATAGCCTAGAATGATGAGTTATGAATTAAATAAAAAAATACATCAATCTTGCTTCCTTGACTTATCTTCTAGTCTGTCATTGAAAAAAAGAGTAGATTTTTCAAAATGCATTATACGTGGCAGTGAAACAAAAGTAAGAGCTTAAAACTGTTCCCTGTTCACTTCTGAAACACAACGTTTTGAAGGTTTTCTCAGATCACTCCCTATTTTTCACATCCTCTAGTAATCCAACAGTTACTAATCAGACAAATATGCTAGGGGGGTGGGGGAAAGGTTGCTTTTAGCAGACAGGCAGCAAGGTTTTAATTTGTAGCTGATAATTTGCTACTGGAAGCTTACTCTGATTAGTCTTCTTATAGCACTAACAGTTTTTGAGGTAGTGTGAATTACCTACTGTGTATGTTTTTACCACCCATTCAGGGATGAAAATGAGTTACAACCTAGGCCTCAATTAAATCTTGAAATAAGAAAACCTAAAACTTCTTTTATGTCCTCACTTCTAAAGAATAGAATTAGTTGGTTCTGATATTATTGAAATTGTAATTCACACTCCTGGAAATCCAGCAATGGATCTTTCAACCCTTTACAATGAAGCACATTTCAGCTGTTACCCAATTATGCTGCCTTTGCTCCAAGTCAAATCATCATCCAACAGCTGAGAATTGAAACAGACTCCATTTGTGAAAATGAATGGTGTATTTATCTGTAATGCAGAATGTTTTTAAGTGTTACTCTAGCTGTCATGTAGAAATTAGGATGTTATTGCTTGTTCTATTAATTCTCATTTCTGGGAAACTGTTTTGTAGGTTGGTCTCATCAGAATGATATGGTAGTCTTTTCTATCCACATTATATGCAAACTATGCCATAGGCATTACAATGAGCAATATATTGCCCGAATCTAAGTATCTGACTTAAAATAAAGAACTCATCATGGGAATAATTATTTTTCAAAGGGGAATCCATATTACCCTTTTTGTACATTGGTGCTCAATAGTCTACTAATGTTAGATCACTTTCCCACAGGATGATGAGTACTATATGGAACTAAAAGAGACAAATAACAGAGAATAATATTCCCCTTGCCTAGGTTTCCCTGTTTTAACAATGTGCAAATATTGTTAAGCTCTTTTTCTAGGTTTCATTAGTAATATTTTTAAGGAAGGGAAAAGTGAGAGAAATTATAATTTTAAATCTCATTACAATTATTTTATTCTGTCATTATTAGCAGGCTCCCATAGATGATGCATGGCAGTGCAACAGTAAACAATAACAGAACTGGTGGGTGTTAAGAACAGCATCTAGAAGGCAGAACATTCTTCATTAAAATGAAAAAAAAGTTACAATCAAGGGGTCTAAGAGTCATGGGAAACACTCTGGCATACCAAAAATATAATGTATTTATTTAGATGCCTAACCTGTGAAAAAAAGTGAAGTCACTGCTTCTTAGCTAATGTCAATCACTCTAGTAAGATTAAAACTAGGTGAAGAGGCTTATCTGTACTGAAAAAGTTCGCTGACCAGTTCTGTGAATACACTTCAAAAGTCAGAGAAGACAAGTAACATACAGGCAAAGCAAAGCAAAGCTACAGCACTGATGAGGGGCCATGGCTAATTTATGTGTTTTGTGTTAAAGTGGTACTTTTCCCCTACAATAATTTTAAAGAATCCTACACAGGCTGAATATAAACTTATTGGATTTAATCCCTGTTAAATTAAAGAAGTCTTTTCCAAGCATAAAAACTGTTCAATGTAGATTTTTCTTTTTCCTCTACATCAGTTATAATTTCTGCCCGTTATTCTCTGTTTTTGTGTTAAAAGGACTTATTTAGACTTCCTTTGCCTTTTACCCCTCATTACACTTTCATAGGAGGTTTTGTCATGCAGTCACTGTCAAGTTCTTTTTTTTTATTGTAAAAGTGACATTTAGAATAATGAACTTAATCTAATTCCTTTTTTTGTCATACACAGGTCCAGATTCTCAGCTGCTATAAACTTGTGTATCCCCTCTGAGGTCAGTGTATCTGACTTGTGCAATTTTATTTTAAGAAATGTGCAAAAAGTTCTTCCAAAATGTTAAAAATCTATGGGGAATTTGTCCTATATTCATTAGACTTCACTTTGGACATCTAATTTAGGGAAAGACATGTCCTGTGTTTCCTCTAGCAGATTAGCCATTACTCTGTGGAGACTGTTTCTCTCTCTCTCTCTCTCTCCCTCACCTGAATGAGTGCTTCTGGCATGAAGGGAAGCTCCAAGAATTGCCCAACACTAGGAAAAAGTTTAGAATTTTTCTGCTTGTTTTTTTCAAAATTGAGATCCATTGTAGCCACCAAATGTCTCCAAGGGTATGGTGTTAAAAAATCCTAACTGGCTATGATAGTAAGGATGCTGCCTTCGTCTACTCTTTGCTATGGTAATACTACACTAACACATCATTGCTGCTCAGCATGTGCATGGTCTACCTTATGAAATTGTCTGGGCAAGAAAGCATTAAAGGGACGTAAAAATGAGACTTGCATTGAACTATTTACTGTGTAACACAGACCCTTATATTAGTCCTAAAGGAGAAGCTGGTTTATGTTACTCACTTTCTCATCTGGAGCTATTTTTAAAATTTAAATTAATATATTACAGATTATTTGCAATATATTAATTTTGTCTCTTTGCAGTGTGACTGATCATTTAAGCCATATTTTTAATTCTGCGTCTCCTTTAGATGACTCGGACAGTTTGGACATAAGACTAGCAAGTTAAGAACAGTGTACAAGAGTTATGCAGGTTCATACCTGCATTTTCCTCATACAAATGCAGTTATTGAAAACATGCTCTTCAATTCTTGTTTCCTGTGATACGGTATTCACCACAGAAGTCCCCCAATGTGTATTAAGTAGTCTTTTCTGCTAAGACATATGTACAAAGACATACGACTGACATTTATTCCATGTTTCTTTTGCATTGCTTACAAGCAATGAAGGATTTTATATCTCTTATTATTTGTCAAGATTAGCAAATATGAGGCCCTAGTACAAGCAAAATTTAGGATTTCATAGTTGTTTTAGACTTCAATTACATCTTCAGATGCATTCAATGTTCAGACTGTTCTCATTAAAAAAAAAAAAAGAAAATAAAAAGATGTTATATATACATTCCAACAGCAACCAAACCTAGAAGGTTCAAAAATAATTTTCTGTTATACAAGTAGACCTTTCTTTTTTCTATTAGGGTATAAGTAGATTTGTTTCTATTAGGAATAGAAAGTGCTGGAGAATACATTACACCTGAAAGGAAAGAATCTATTTCTTATGTTAAAAAAAATGATTTGGTTTGATTAAAAGTGTAGACCTGCTTTAGAAGAAACTGCTTCTAGAATAAAGAAAATTATAAAATATTTTTTTTAGAAAGTCCTATTACTAGAAAATCCGGATGTCTCAGCTCATGATTCCCATTTGCAAGACCGTATAGAATGCACCTGCACTATATACCTTGCTCCATGCATTCAAGAGATTGTGTCAGTCTAAGTCTGTAATTTTTTTCGAGTCCTGCCCATTGGGTCCTGCCGCACAGAAACTTAGTAAGCACAATAACAAACAGCTGTCTTGTGCAACACAAAATCTAGTTTGTACAGTACTTGAAACATCATGACATTTCAAGGTAATTTACCAGATATGTACAATAATTGAATAATATAATCTGAAGCTCCAAGCTAAGGATGGTAAGCAAAGGGAAAACAAGTGAGTCTTCTCTACTATCAAGGCAGGGAATCTTTCTGTTCCTTAATCTTTTCCTCTCCTGGGGCTGTCAATTGTGCAAAATGGCTTGAAATTATGGATTTTTTTTTTCTCATGGACTACAATTTGCTCAGGGACTATTCAAGTAAACAAAGTCATTCAATTTATGATCTGGTTGCCTCTTTCCCTACTATATTTACAATATATTTTCTGTAATTGTTTTAATATTGATCAAGGAGCCTTCTGTAGACCGGTGGTGTGATCTGTGTGTGGAAAAAGTCAAAAGATTTCATTCCACAGCTAAAAATCTGTGCAACATTTTTACTTTGATCAAATCATACTTTTGATTCATTTTGCCTATTCTTCAAAAAACCAAAAGAGACTACAACCTGACAAACACCACAAGCTAAATAAAACTAGAGTTGTGGCTCTATTGAAACCAATGAGCACATCTGTGCTGCAAGTATTGTACTTTGAACTTTATAGTCTACATAGTTCCAAAAGAGTATATATAAAAAGAATTCTGTTGAAATAGAAGCTAAACCAAAGTAGACTCCTTTAAAGTTCACGTTCTGTTCTACTATATCAACACAGAAAAAAAAGAGCAAAAAGGGTGAAAATCAGTAACCTAGCAAACATGGTGTTTACAAGTTTTTCTGTGGTGGATATGACTTCCTATGTGCAATTTCCATGACATTCCCCACCAAAACTCTCTATGGAATCTATTTCAGCTAAAAACACTGTTAAATTCTTCATGTCTCTTACCAAGAAGCCCTGAAAAGAAGAACATTTAAATTACAACATGAATTCCTTGATAGACATGTTAGCATTTGGCAGAAGTCCCCAAAACAGTATGGTGGGGTGAGCACTCTGTCATCTACTGTTACATTTCCAGGTCTCCCTGCAGGTTTGGGGGCTTCATACTTGTTCCATTACTGCCCTAGGTGACATGACAAGCAAGCAGAGTTGTATTAACCAGAGCTTTATTAGACAAGCTCAGGAGCCTGTACTCTGTGCGGTGCCTCTGCAGCCTGTCCTTCAGCAGCAGACCCAGCACTTTTAAGTCCGTGCTTTGTCCCATCTCCTATTGAAACTTGAGGCTTTTCCTCACTCCAGTGTACTAAGTTACTCTAGAGAGGTGTTTTGAAATTGCTTGACTATGGTTTTCCACAAATAAGAAATAGGCTTTTTAACTTTCTAACATGCCAAGGCATGAGACCCCATGTCATATGAGTAGTGGTAAACATGAACCACAGCTACATGGGAAGAGGAATAAAAGCTTCACCCCATTCATTAATGCAATTGTAGAAGGACTACTAAATCCAAATATTTGGGGGATGGTGTCTCCTAATGCTGCATCACCCCAGGGCAAGACGTAGAAACACAGTCCCTTGGTACAACGCTAGCCATTTGTTCTCCCCTGTCCAGCATCACATACTGCACTGGACACATGAAGCAGGCAAGGAGACTCTGGAGTCTTGTTTACAGCCTGTGAAATATGAGATGATGGCAAAAGTGTGAAGGAGAGAGATTAAGACCTCACATATCCAGTAGTAACCACCTAGTAGAGAGCCTTTGGGTAGCACTCAGCATTTTCCTTCCACTTTACAACTGCAATGTACAGAATTAGAATTCATGATTATACAAAATAAGTAGAAAAAAAAATCATGTTCCTTAACACATGCAGTGACTATACATTGACAGAGTCTGCCAGCATGGAATATTGCATATCCAGCCTCAAACCTGAGAAGGGGGAAATGGATGAGCTCAGAACAACAGCACTTACTCTGCTCTGCCCTGTCACTTACCTCAGCTTCAGTCAGGGCACACCACACTTCGAACAAACAGCAACATATGTGAAACAAAAGCAGTTCAGCTCCTTCAGGTCAAGTCTGAGCCAAACTCTTTTAAGGAAAGACTGCCAGTTTAAGTGAATTATATGTTGTGGCTTTGTGATGTAGACTACTGTTCAGGAAGGACTGGGTTGAAAACACTGAATGCATTGTGTATGCACATATTGAATCATAGAATCATAGAATGGCTTGGTTTGGAAGGAACCTCAAAGATTATCTGGTTCCAACCCCCTTGCCATGGATAGGGACAACTTCCACTAGACCAGGTTGCTCAGAGCCCTGTCCAACCTGGCCTTGAACACTTCCACATTATGTGATAAAGCTAACTATAAATTAAGGCATCTATACTGTCATAAAAAACTGTTTCAATATGACCAAACAGTGTAGTAGCTGTGCTTTAGGTTATTGGACTCTGGGTCTGAGTTTGTAGTTATTTCTAGTACTGAAACACTAAAATCCACCTCTGACTCTTACAGTCAGCAGCTAAGAGACAGCACTCTAAAAGGAGAGTTTTCTTTTATTCTGTCATTTAGCCAACTATGTCTCTTTAGCCAAGATTATTAATTAGTTCTTAATCTATTTTTTTTCCCTCAAATATGGAGAAGTTCTTCTTTTCAAGCCATTTCTTGTCTGATCTGGTTTATGGGCAACATACTCTTCTGTCTTTGGTGTAATCTGCCGTTTCTTCCTGTTCTCTGCCTCTCTAGTGCTCAGGCTTATACTGCACTAGTAGAGGCATCCTACTTGCAACCTCAACCACAGAAGTTACAAACTGTATTAGTTGAATGTGGCTATGTTTAAGTTAGATAAGATTCTCCCTTTGTCTATGGATTCATATCCATTTCTTTGCCAAAAAATCTGTTAAGTCTGTCAACTGTGGGCCAAGTGTAGTCAAACTGTCTCTGCTTTCCAAACTGATTTGTAAAGATTTTTCTGCAGAACCCTACACTCCCATGTCAACACTTGTTTTACTCTCTAAGAACCGACCCCCCGAGAGAGGGTAAACCAATAATTTATGAAATGTCTTTATTTTTGTATCTGGAATAGTGGTAAAAATCCAAATATTCTACATCTGAAGGTATGAAACTCACTTTTCTATGGATTTCTCTACTATCAGCGAAAGTGCCCACATCACCTGCACTGGGGTAAATAAGCATCTCTCCCAGATGTGTTTTCTGGTGTCTTTTAAAATGTGAATGATCAGAGCACCCTTGTGCTCAGATCCACCCTTCACTTGGGACCTCAAATACAGTTTTTTTATTTTATTTGGTAACCTATCCAGTAGATACTGTTTGTGAAATTCATTAAAATCAGAAAATATTCTCAGAAGTGATTAGTAGAGGATACACAGATAGAAAGTCAGAAAAATTGGAGACAATCTGTTTTCAAAAGGAAAGAGGCTTGAAAAGTTTACAAAATTGTTACAAACATGAAGAACAGATATTAGACCACTGTTACAAAATGACACAAAACTAAATGAGCCCACTGATACAAAACTAAATAAGCTCTGTCCAGTAAATAGTAAAGTTTAGGGCAGGGTAAAATATACGGTTAAGGGGAGTAAGGACTGACCAGCTGACAGGCCCCACGGGTGGTTTTCAGCAAAGAATTCCCACCAAATGAAGGTGTTTCTAATGTGTGAAACTGGCATTGGACTTGACCCTACTTAAAATTTGTGTTCAATATATTGTAGTAAACAAACTATCAAGGCTGATAAAATTGTCAGGTAACACAGAGATAAGGAAAACCATGTTTAGCAGTCAAGATGACAGAGTATGCTGGGTCCATTCATGCAAAATATCAACATAAGTAAATGCAAACTTATACACTGAAGAACAAGAAATAAATATTCATAACAAGAAACACTGCATGCTGAAAAAGAGTGGCTGAATGGGACTGGAAATCACAACAGAAAAGTATCTTAACATGATCTTCCTGGCTAGGCAGAAAGACACCCAAGGCAAATGGCTGGTCAGCTCCTTAGTGCTCCTAGGGACACAAGTACAACTGGCCTTATCACCACATGTGACAGTAGAACATGTGCTGTACCTGGAACAGTTCATATTCCTCAGGATAGCTCAACTCAGCCACCTACCCTGAAGCTGGTAAAGGAAATGACACCATAACTGAATTTCAGTACATAATTTTACCTGAGGGAATGAGCAAAGGGATTTAGTGGCAGAATAATCCTACAGTATTCATAAACAGTGCATTAAGATATAGTATTTTTTTAGATTACAATAAAGAAAAATCTGAACAGGTAAAACTGAAGGAAATATGTCATGTTAATGTCAAGCATAATTTTTGTCACTCCAAAGAAGAAAAAATTTTTTGGAAAAAAAATATTTGTGACTTTTTAAAATCCATTTTCTTACACAGATAATGCAAAAACTATAACATGACACCGTACCAATGTACAAAATAAACACATTTTTAAGACTCCAGGGTCAGCTTCTAGAGCCAGGCAGCACACTGCCCCACAAGACCTTCCAGCCATGCCTGGCCCCTTCTGTATGGGAGCATCTGGCATCAGGCTGCACAATTAAAAGCATTTTAGGGACCCGCATGCACAGAGGATCAACTATGGTATATGGAAACTCCTCAAAATCGTTTTCTATCTTTGAAATATTTTAGCGGCCTGTGGGATTTAGGAGCCTAGTAATGACTATGGTGCAGCATAGATATCACAGGAATACAGTATTTAGACCAGGAGAGAAGTAAATAAATAAATAAGTGCAATGATTGGGGAAAGAAAAGGTAAGTTTATGTGTCACCCAGGGAACTAAGCAGGTGGCACAGAGATGTCTGGAAACCCCTTCTAGTTGGAACTAACATCTAAAAGGAGTCTTTCCACATTGTCCACAGACCAAGACCTATCAGTCATTGGATGGAGGTATAAAACGTATAGTGTCTCATGTTCCTGACTGAACAGTGCTTCAGCAGACGCACAACCAGATCCACTCAAATAAAAAAAATAGAATAAAGTTGATAAATGTGTTATCTTTATTATTCTACATGCAAGCATAAGCACCCATCTATTTCATGCACTCTTTGAAGTTCACAGAAGCATCCTCAAAAGCATGTAGTATTTGTTCTGCCATACAGCTGTGCTAAAGCTGTGCCAAACAGTTACCTTGAAGTAACTTATTTTTACCATTGTATTTTAATTGTGAAAGGTTTTTTCATTATAAAAGTACTAATTATGTTGTGATAAGTATTTCCATTTAGCTTTAGGGATTTGTATTGGACCAAAGTATTCGAAAAAGTGCTCAGGCCGTCTTTCGTAACAGAGCTAAGAAAGAAAAGAGGAATACAATAAAGCAGAAACTTGTAACATGTTTCTTTGTGAGGCAAATTTGGTTTATGTATTAAGACAGGCTTATAAATATGGTACAATTAAATTTAGCATAAACATGTGTCATTTATCAAAAGTATTGCAATATAATTGAAAAAAACCAAAACAAAACCAAAAACCCAATGGAAATGCAACAATGTAACTTGCTCTCTTTGTGGTCTGATATTAATGACTTAAACCACACAAATATAAAATTTACACAATAATTGACACATTTCCTTATTTGTTCTTTCAAAGACAATTTCATAGATATTTTCATTTGATAGAAACACCCTACTTTCACAACTCCCTGAACTATAAGGCTGAAGGCACATGAGTGTTGTAATTTTGTCATAGGAGGCCAGGCATACACTTTTAAACAATCAGAGTATAATGGGCTGTTTGTGATCCGAGGCAACGCCAGGTTAATTGCAAACAGTACCTAAAAGCTTGGAGATACTGAACACAGGAATACATTGTGCTAGAGACTTGGAAAAGTGTATCTGTATGTAAATTTTTCTGCTACTTTTCTCCTGACAGTAACAGCAAATTTGCCTGCTGCAAATAAAAATAAATAATGAAAGAATAAAAAAACTGCCTGTTTTCCTCAAGACAATAAGTTATATCATAAGGATGTACTGTGGCCTGCAAAAGAAGGATAGTTCAAAGGCTAAATGCAGCTGAAAGGGAGGCTACAGGTCTGTGCGCAATTGCTCTGTGACATTTCTGCATGTAATTACCATCTGTCTGTTTCAGACAGACACCCGTCTCCCTGGCTTTGCATTCAGTCACTCCGTTTGCATGCACACTTATGGTAATTGCAGTTGTAAATATAGTGAGGAAATTGACCTCAGGCCTTGATTATTGCTTTTTTTAAAATGTGGTCCGTGTTTATAAGAGTACAATTAGACTTACCAGTCCAAAATTCTGATGCTCAAAAATATCAGAATATACCTGGATTATTATCTGTTTTCCAAATATTCAGAAGTGAAGAAAAGGAGAAGGGAAGAATAATTGTAAGTAAGAATAAAGATGTGTTTGAAGGAGCAGACAGAGCTTAGGATAAGAAATATAGTGACAATATTGTGATTTACAGATTAAACATTCCAGCCAAAAGCTGTGTAGGAAAGCAAGATACAGCACTGTTCCAAATAACAGGATAGCTCTTCAGCTGATGCAATTTAGCAAATCTTTGCTGGAAACAATGAAACTATGCTGATTTACACTGGCTTGAGATCTTGCTCAATATGTTTATAGTTTAATGGCTCAATATTAATCTAGAAATCAGAAAAATAACAACTTGTCATTTATTTAACCCCAGCATGATGGAAGGTTAAACTAAATACAGAAAGCCCATAATAAATAGCAGGGACATTCTAAGGTCACCAAATGAAGGCTGTCGTTTTTGTATTCAGGCCAGTGATAAAAGAGTTTTTAAATGTTTGGACATTCAATCTATGTAGTGCCATAACCTGAACGTACCCCTTTGCCAAACACAGGCTCAGTAAATCCTCTTGGAATGTTGTTTACCTCGGAATAAATCAAATTTGACAGAGTAGGTTAACTTTACAGATTCATTTTTCAATCACAAGTGATTGATATTTTATACAGAAAGCAAGCTAAAAAATTCTTACTGCATTACTGACTATTGGAAATCATATGTTCTTGGGTGTTATATGAAAATCCAAGTAATTTTTCAAGGACTTTGTTTCACAGTTATCCACTGTGAGAGCACAGCAATGACTGTACCTCAAACACGGATCACCCAGCAGAGATGGTTTATGAATTATTTTAAGTCATTGTCTCTCTCTCAGAGGTTGAACATGCTATACTGTGTATTTTACAGCACTGGTTCAGTGTTAAAATCCTAAATCCATTATCTAGGTTTATGTCATACAACAATAAAGAATAGAGTACTGAAAGGAATTGAATGAAAGCTGAGATATGGGAAGGTTTATTGTTAGCTGATTAAAACCAAATTGTAACAGAAAATAGGACGGGGAGCTATTTCTATCATTTGATTTAAAAATTAGCAATTTGTGGAAAGGCCAGAAGTAATAAAAATACCCCTTCATGTTAAAATCTATATGTATTTCTTATTCCCTTAATTAAAAAATAAATAGGCATGTAAAACCTGATGCAACAGCAATGTTCATACATTGCATTACTTGTTTTTCCAACTGAATATGCTATTTTGCTTAGTATCTGTTTAATTATTATATGTAATACTGCTTGAGGCTATCTGATATGGGTGTCTATGAAAAAATGACTGTAATTCACTTTTATTATTATAATGACCTTGGTCTAAGACAGGACTGAATTAAATACCAGTGAAAATTTACACAATTCACTGTGCTTGGGTTTATGCCACTTAACATACAGTGTTTAACTGGAGCACCCAAGTTAGGTGAATGGATTTAGATGCACATTTATCCCAAGGCTTTCTATACTGTCAATGAAGACTGATAGACACTGCCAAAAGGCAATTCAGATCTCAGATGACTGGAATTACACTTTGGGGTGCCTGCCATCTCCATTTTCCAAAGAGGTAGCCTAGGATAAGTGTGTTTCTACACTCAGTGCTTTAACTGAGTGCTTAACAGTTATCTGGGGTGTATATTATATGCACACTCTAGGGAAGTGTATTCTCAAATTGTTAAGATTTAATATTACATTAGAAAACTAATATTTCCTGAGCAGAAGTCAACAAACATTTGGAAAAACCCTTAAATTTAAGTGCTTGAAAATCAACTGTTTCTCAAGCAACTTCAGCTAATTTATACATTCTCATATCTGGGCATTCATCAATTTAATTTTTTTTCTTTTTCAATGTAGTCTAAAGGTATTTTCATACCAATCCCCTATACGCTCATTACAGATGGGCAAAAAGCTTAATTGATAACTTTACTTTTCCCATTCATATTTTACAAAGAGACTATTAAGCATTTTTCAGGGGAGATCTACTTTTGGGGGGGAGGAGGCGGAGAAGCAGGACTGATAAATACGGAGTGCTCAGAAGCTGTTCTTCATTGAGTATAGTTAGGGCATGGATTTTTTCCTTTAGACTCTGGATATAAATCTCACTGATATTGTCGCCTTAAGGAAGGGGGAAATACTTTCCAAGACAACTTTATGTAGGTAAAGCAGAGAAGAGTTCTTTTACTTATAGGGTTTTGGGGTACAGAATATAAAGGAGTATAAAAGAGTGTATAAAGTATAAAACAGTACAACACGTGTTGATAAGTAACAGAGAGAAAAGACCGGTGCTAGGATGAACTCATGGCCTCAGGAATACCATGTGAGCTCTTTTCCAAGAACCACCGCTTCAAAACATGCAGAGTAAATTAATCCAAAAGGCGTCCCTTTCATTTAATTCCNAAAATATCAATAAAGTGTAGGAGAGCTGGAGAAAGCAGAAAAGCTCTCGTCTACGTGGCAGCATGCTAATTTTGTAACTATAGTCAATTTTCATATCTAAAGGTCCTATCCAATCTAAGATATGTCCATGCCCAGAACTTCCCTTGGTTCCGCCTCATGGCATGCCTCTCCTAGAATTGAGTTGGAGGTCTTAAGACCCCTTTGCCTTATTGGAGCTTCTCCAAGGTTGCTGGGCTTTGCTTTCTTGTTTTGACTAACATGGTATCCAGTTGCCTTAGCTCTGGTACTTGTTTTCCTTGCACAGTATTCCAGCTATTATCTGACCCTTAAGACAGCTAACACAGGGTTAGAGGTTGCAGGCTATGCTATATGTGAGCAGTATACCTAGAAGTATAAAAATCTACAAATTCATGAAAACCCTAAGGCAACAGTATCAACTAAAGTGTCTCCCTGACTTTCAGTAACATTCCCTCCCTGAGTAATCTATCAGGGAGAATCTATTTCTTGGTTTTCAGTATTGTCAGGTTAAGAAACTGAACCAAGGCATTCACTGCTCCATGTGTATGTTGCATTCACTGCACTACTGCATTAAGAAGTGCTATGTCCTCAATTCTTGCCATTTTTAAAGGGAAACCAATCCCTGTTTACTGTTTTGAAAGTGGAAGCCTGGGCATCTAGCTATAGGAAGGGGTGCAGCTAGGTTGGTCTCGAAGGAAGTGCCACTCAGCCTTGGAAAGGCAGCCTCAGGAGTGTGACTTCAACCCAGCCCCAGGAACTGCTGGACTAAGTGAGCTTATTCAAGGATTTTGTCCATTCTGGCTATACACTTTTAAAAAGACTTTCATCTAAAACCTCTTGCAGCATTTCCAAGGCACCTCGCGCACAATCTTCTAGGTTAAGCACTTGAACCTGAATTTGGTATCATAGCACCTGAATTTGTTTTTATGTACTAAGCATGAATGAAACTATTAGGATCGGGATTAGAGAAGGACTTGACATTGACTGTTGGTGAGAGAAGACATTACAAAAACACTACTATGTCCACCTTTCTCTTGGCATCCCCTCTGGACACATCTTCTGCCTCTGGCAACTGAGAGAGAAAAGGTTGTGGACCCAGTGTCTGAGCTTGTGCTAGCAAGTAGACCGAGCAAAAAAAAATGGATTTTTGGAGCAGAACAGTCTATGCCAAGGACTGGCTATATACACTAAACATGTATCAGGTGAGATTACTTCAGCTATCTCTAGCCCGCTTCCCTGGGAGAAGCCTTTCTTTAGAAAGTCTAGCTGGCACACTCAGAAACCATGCCAAGATGTGAGGCAAAAGCACAGTAGAGACTATTGGGTATTCGCATATTCCTTATCCAAAACAAAGCACTAATGTAGACACAGCCAGTGTGATCCTTTGTTTTCTGAGAAGCTGGTGTCCTACAAAATATAGGTAATTTTGCCTTTTTACTTTCTGTGTTGGGATGGCTGTTGCACTAGGAGATCACCAATTAATGTAGTTTTCATAGATGGAATAAAAGTATTAAAAGAACTGACAATATCCAGACTATAATTTTTTTAATACTTGTAGAAAAAAGAATTAAGAACTTATTTTGAGAGTTCTTTTTAAAAACCATCGTGGTTACTACTTTATGCAGTAAATTTATGTACCTGTAGTTCAACAGTCCTTTCTCTTATATCAAACATTGCATACATTTCTATATCCTGATTATAAAGACAGACTATTTGGTACTCTCTTGCTTTTCCAGAAAGGTTCCTGTAGGAATGGCCCAAAAGAAGGAGTTGAGTGCTAGATGCAGAGTATTAAACAAAACCAGAGTAAGATGTTTTAATACATATATTTAGCAATAAAAGAAAGCCAAGTAACTAAGAACACTCTTTTCCACTTTGGATTTGAAAGTGGTAAATCTGTATTATCATTCAATCAGTGTTACAAAACCAAATTAATTCCAGCACACAGTTAATTTTAATGGCCAAGCAAAGAAACTGAAAAATGAGCAGTTTCTAATGAGAGTACCTTAACCAAACCATAAAGGACATTGCTGCTAAATAGATATTAGGCCTCAGTCAGGAATTCTGTTCCATTTAACCCTGACGTGTCCTACAATAGCAGGCTTACCATCAACAGAAAAGAATGAAACTGTAAAACAATCCAATATTGGTTCAAAATTTGGATTTTGGAATCTGCCATAAAATATTTTAGGGTACACAATTGATATCTGACACTTTGGAGGTTACTTATCACTAACCAACGTTATTTTAATCTTGAACATCCACTTAAGATTTCCAGTACTTCTGTTCCAGACACATTAAGCCGCTGTTCAACCAAGGCTGAAAAGTCTTCATATTTTTGCTTTTATGGAGGGGTAAGGTAACAAATAAGTGAGAACAACTCTCCAAAATTACATACCAGTTCTGGACCCCATGGTTCTTAATGGGATCTACAGCTATAGAATTGGATAGACATTTTTTTCTCATTTTAAGAGTTCTCCCTCCCCACAACTACACTAAGAGAAGAAACAAACAATTTCATGGAAGGAATTTCATGGAAGAAAGGAAAAAAAAAAAAGAGGGAAAGATCACCAAGTTCCAAATACGAGTAAGACAATATCCATTACACTTATGTAGGTAGTAAGAGTTACTGGTTCAAGCCTTCAATTAACCTTAGGTTCCCATTTTCTAAATAAGATCTTTAACTATCCTACTGCATCACTGAGCAGAACAAAGCTTTGCCAATTAGCTCAATTTTGTAAAAAATTAAAGATTCAATATCTTGTTGCACCTACACAGAATGTAGGAGACCTAGTCAGGCTAATTAAGAAGAAGGTCTTTAATTTAGGTCTTCTATCTGTCAGAGATACCACATAACAAGCAGGCAAGTGTCTGCTAGGTTGTAAGTTTCCCAACTTTGCACATCTTTTTTGGTTTTGTTTGGTTTTTGTGGTTTGTTTTTTTGTTTGTTTGTTTGTTTTTGGTTTGGTTTGCTATTTTGTTTGGTTTATTGTGCTTTTTGGTGTTTTTTTAATCTACTGAAAGGCTCTAATCTATCAGGTTCTAATAGCCTCAATTTTTCCATATTTCTTTTTAGCAAAAGTTGCTATAATCCATTAACTCCCTTAATTTAATAACCAGAACTTTATTGTGCAAGTGACTGCAGGAATTATACTTTATGGAAATTTCCCTCCACTTGAACCACCTTCAGTAGAGAGGTGCTGGAGAAAATGATTGCATTTAACAATCAGAGTTACTAATGAGTAGGAAAGTGAGTTGCTACAACCCATCCACGAATAAACAGTAAACAGGAGTCTTTAGTGAAAAGTTTAGAATTAATTAGACTCAGTCATTAAGTGCAGCCTGCTCTGACTTCTACCTGGCATAGGCCACACAACCACAACCAGTAACTCATACAACACCTGGCAAGGAACCTCCCCCCAGAATATAGCTCAAGATTCTTGATGTGGTTATTTAACCATCCACTCATCTAATCATCCAGCTTTCTGCCAATTTAATGGTAAATTTCTTTCTCACTGTCTCACCCTCCCTTACTCTAGACAGCTGCAGCATGTAACATACACTATCATTTTCTTAAAACTTTTTCCTACAAATTGTCACAATGAAAATACTGTTATATATTTTGTTTTCTATTTACAATAATAATACAAAATAATGATTATCTCATGTTCTACTGGAAGGACGTTAAATATATGGATATATTCAAAATTTAATCTAGGGTCACAATATCCTCATTCCCATGAGGAAATCAGATATTGCTGAGCAAATGATAAGTAGGACGGATCTGGTGATTCAAAGATTTTCAGTCCTACTGTAACCTTGGCAGCAGTCTCATTCCCTCAAAGTCAACATAGCCAGGATTTCACCCCAATATTAATCTGAAATTTCATTCCACAGTTGAATCACTTTGATTGTGAAACTAAAAGGAATGCATAATAAAGTGACTTGTCTTGTAAAGGTATCCCATACTTACTGTTCCTAGATAGAAAGCGAGCAATAGTGAGATAAAAGATAATGAAAAATGATAATGACTAGTGACAGGGTCAGAGTAACGGGCACAAACTGAAATACAAGAAGTTCCTCCTAAGCATTGGGAAACACTTTTATACTTGGGTGCCTGATCACTGGCAAGGTTTCCCAGGGAGGTTGTGGATGTATTTCTGGTCTTGGAGATATTCAAAAGCTATCTGGACATGGTCCTGGGCAACCTGCTCCAGGTGGCCCTGCCTGAGCTGCAGGGCTGGACTAAATGACCCCCAGAGGTCTCTTCCATCCTCAAGCATTCTGTGATTCCGTAGCACTTGCCCAATGGATTTAGACTACTTGGCCCAAGTAAATGATTTTATTTCTTACCAAATACTGCCAGTCAGATTTTTACCATGATCTTGCAAATAAAATGAGCCTGCAATACCTCTACAGAAGTAAATTAATAAAGCAATCACAGTTCCTTGCAGTACCTCCTAAGATGTCAGCCAGCAATGACTATTGCCCTCCAATCCAATTCATAAAAGAATATCTCCAAAAGATATCATAATTCCATGCATTTGCACAAGTTTCCTGTAGGACAGATTGCCAGTGACCTTAGCCAGAGGCTGTAATTTTTCATTACATAAAGGCCTCTTTGCAGTGCTCAAGAAAGTGAAGACCAGGTTCACTCTGTCTAGATGACAGTTCAAGATAAGCAATATTAACCTTAAATAGCAAATTAATCTTTTTATAGACCATGTTTAATCCTTGGGCAGAACCTTACAATTATTAGCACCACCTGGTGCAATATGCATAAAATTCACTGCCACTGTTGAGACAGACCAAAGCTTACACTAGATTTCAATTCCACTTAGGGTTTCAAATAAGGATTTAAATGGGATTTGAGGATCCTGAGTGAAAGGAGTGGCTAAGCTAGTCGTTTGCCAAGGTTGTGCACTTGCTGTGAACTCATTGTGTGTGGTTTCTAGACCAAAAAATGCAAAGTAATAGCATACGTATTGTATTAATTATATAAATAGATTCTGAAAGGACATATAATTTTAAATATAACCTTAATATAGATGATAAAGTATATTAAAACCTAATACATTATCAGGTAATCTGTCTTATATGTCTTTGTTGAATCACATGAAATTGAGCTAAAAATATTTCAACATTTTTTGTTAGACAGTGCAATGATGAATATTTTAAAAATTCAGACAGCAAAGCTTTTTCTCAATGATTTTTCATATCTCAGATAGTCATAAGCATGCAAAACTGAAGAAAAAAAACCAAACCAAACAACCCAGATTCTTTTTCTTATTGATTTGGTCAGTTGGTAAAAAGAATATGACAGTAAGGGGAATGTACAGTACTTGTGTTTTGATCTCTCTTAAGGTTGTAATAGAGAGGTTTTACATTTCATCTGAGCTGACAGCAGTTTGAAATGTTATAGATAGGCTTCCTGAGCACAACCATTATTTACTGTTTGACTGTAATGTCAGTCTTTTTCTGCTTTTTCAATATTGTTTGCACTTTGCCTCTGTGAAAAGGGTCTTGATTGAACTATACAAGGGGAGATATTTCTATCTTTCTATGGGATCAATGAAGATGTGTTTACAGGTCCAGGACACAGTGTACACACCACAATAATGGATTTTAGTCTGTTTGTTGACTGAAAGCTCCTTTTCTTTGTAACTTGTCAATCTTGCATCTATTACTTGATTGCAGCATAAAAGGCTATTTGGACAAGCTCTAAAACAACAACGGTATCAATCTAACTGAAGTGGTTAGCTGCACTAAGTATTTAGCCTTTAGCAAGATAAATCACTTAAAACTTGAATCCATGTAGGACTTTATTTGCCTGTCCATCTGTCATCTCTACTGCATGCACAGTTTTCTTTAAAATGTTTTTATTTAAGTGGTACTAATCAACTTGTGATTGCAAAGAAATAATGAACATTAAAACCCCCCACACTTAACTTTTATAATTCTGAACATAAGCAGAAACATATAGATGAAACCAACATGTATCTTTTCCATCACTGATTTCTTGCACCCTGCAATGACCAATGCTTACTTAGTCAAGTGACTATCCTTAGTTTCTACACATCGAATTTTTGATGCTGCATATTAGAGGAACGCACTTCTTCCTTACCTCTCTAGGTAGTGACAAATGTATACTGTGAAGCATCTCATCTCATTACTTTATTGAGTCTTGAAAAATGTATGAATTTATAATCCAAATAAAAGTATTCATCCCCTGAAAAAAATACAGTTCAACTGTTTGATTCAATGACCTTCCAGAACAAGCAAACTCCACACGGTGACAGCATGCCGCGTAAACTCTGTCAGAGAGCTTATGTTGTTGCATAGAAATAAACCCCACCAAACAGAAGACTCTGGTTTGTGAATGTTGAGTCCAAGAGGAGTGACACCTCAGGGAATGCAAGCCAACAGGGCAAGTTTGCCCTAGACTACCACAGAGGTAACTTTGTTGAGCCAAAAAGGTTGCAGGGGCAAGCATCGCAATCATAGCAGCAGGATTATCAGAGACAGGAACTGAGAGTTCAATGATAGCAGCAATCAGCAGTGAATTTTCTAAGGTTCCCTTTCTTTTCTTTATGCTAACTAGAGCCAGCAGTGGGAGCACCTGATCCTCCTAACTCAACACCTGTCCAGCTCCAAAGGTCTGCAGGCACGCAGTCTGTTGGCCACAAATGGCAGGCTAACAGAGAAGTAAAGCTACCATTTTCATTTGACAATTGACTTTTAAGACATGCATCAACTTTGATTCCAGCACATTCCTAGCAGATCCCTGCAACTCTACAGAACTGGTTTAGCTGGAAAGCCAAACCCTGTACCAAAGCTGATACTGAAATAAAGTTGATGCAGCTCTGAAAAACACCCAAGAAAGTTATATCCTCTTAGAAAGGTTTGGACATTTGAAAAGTATTCATAAACTGCAGAACACTGATGAATTTTTTTCTTAACATAGTGGTAATTTCTAGAATTATCATTGTTAGAAGCAGCTATTTCTCATTTGGAAAAGTAGAACAACAGTTCGCTTGACCTGCACTCTGTAATTCCCTGGTAGCAAGTACAGAAACATGAAAAGACAAAAAGGACAGCAAACACCTGTTTCAGAAATAATTTTCTGTTCAGCAGTGATTAGACTGCTATCAAGGGAAAACACTGCAGTCTCTGTGGTATCATACTGGAAAGCTTCAATGGCAGAAACATTTTCAGTAATATGAGGTTTCAAATAAAGTGTAGAAATGTTCTTTCTAAATTGCGTAAGACTGTGCCTGCTCTACTCTCCTTTGTTCATACCTGCTCACAAAAGTCTCAAGTAATTAACTTCTATCTGAATGAGTCATGGTTCTAAAAGCTTATCCTTTTAAAGAGACTATGGCAATGAGTTCAGAAACAACTGAGGGAGATCAGCATATAAAAAGTTCAGAAATGTTATTTTTCTACATGTTTCATATGTTTTTTCTGAGAATCTTTTTGTTCTTTGACCTTTATATTTCTGAGACTAAATAAAACTAGCTCCATAACAATTTTAGAAAACACTTCTGTGGTTAGTCAATAAAGGTACTCCCGATGGCTTTGCAGAGTGGAGCAGAAAACTGTGTTAAAGTACCTTGGTTGCTTAAAAGTACTTTTCTGTAGTTACAAGGAGTTCCAAGTATTTCTCTGTGGTTTACAACATCACAGAAACAGTGATGTGATTCGTCAGGTTCCCATACACGCATATTGAAGGGGATACACTTAATTTGCTTTGTAATCATGTGGATAAATGCCACACAACTTTGAACAAAGATTCATTAGCTGCAGTCTGCTGAATCCTAAGAACCTTCAAGAATTTTTATATAAATTTTAGTTTAAAAGGTAATTAAAAAGTATTTATAGAACTGTATTTCCAGTTCCTATATGTGCCTTTGTTTTGGTCTTAATGCCATATAATTTATCATTTAGTCATTGTAATATGTGGCATATGATGCAGCTTGAAGCAAATGCATGAATAAACTAAGTACATTTTTGTCTTTTTATCCTGTTTTCATCATCTAAAAAGGAAGTTTCTAAAGATAGAAGAGGAGAGCAGCAGGAGCACTAGCAAGGGATGGAAACTGCAGAGAATCAGTAATCCATTTACAATGCCAGCCAGCAAACAGCTTTCTGTAAAGCACAGTATCCAAAGAAACAGTTAAGTAACCTTGTTTCATTTGAGAAAGTGAGGGGAAACAAAGAAGATAATTCCTAAATATCTATAATAAAATATATATTACAATGTCTTGCAATTTCTGGTACTATAATAACCAAAAATCCCTAAACACGACAAGCTGCTACTAGTTACTTTTTGTAAGTAAATCTGAAAGATCAAATTGTGGAAAGCTAGTGGCAAGCAAATACAAGCTAAAGAAATATAAGTCAATAGCAGCCCCTCAGTACCAACAGATTAGGTTCTACGTTAACAGGTTTATAGTTCCACTTCAAGTGGTGTTGTTGGACTCCACCTTTTTGATAAGCAAAAATCTTTGTAAGGAAGAATTTTACAGCAGAATAGCACATGTGAAGAAGTCTAAATTTGACAGAACTGACTATTCACAGATCTGCTCTAAGACCCATCAGTTATAGGATGCCAAACTGGTAAATTAGAAGCAGGGAGAGCATAGATATGACAAAGACTATACCTGCATCACGTTTAAGGGACACAACATTTTCTGCTGTTTTTTTCTAAAATTGTTCTAAATTTGACATCCAGGACAACTTTAAAAGTACCCCTGATTTAGTTTGTAAACACTGGGGGCACAGCACACTTTCCCTGCTTGAAGCAATAGTGTGCGCTCCAGGCAAATCAATGGAAGCTGCCCTTTTTTTTTTGTCTTAAACTGACTTCCCACTTGACAGCTTCATGTGTCACCTTTATGTCACTACCTCTGTCAATCCCAGCCAGTTTTATTTTTGTCAGCCACAAGCAGAAATAAAAGAAAAAAATGTCCACATATGTTCTTTTCTAAGCTTGATACAGAGACTATTTTTGTAGTTAGTGCACAAATGCTTGAGCCTTAGCTGGATAACTTCTGCTAATCCATCCTATCACGTCAGACTGACAAGCCCTGATTACGCTTACTGCATGTTGTAATATGTACAAGTGAGAAAACAGACAGCATTTTTCTGTCTATATACATGTGTATCAGTGTCAAGCACTGCTAAGATTGCTTACACATACGTTTGGCCTAGAGAATGATTTTATAGTCTAAATAAGTGACACTGAAGTTTAAATACATATAAAGAACACCAGTAACAAAATATATTTAAAACAGTAGCAAAAATAATAATGTTTATGAGTCTAAGTAATTTCAATCAGAAATAAATGTTTGCACAAAAAATCCTGATGCACAGCTTTTCCCATTTTTCCACTGAAAATGAAGAATTTGCCTTTACATTTTTTTCAAAACATTTACAATGTCTCTTTAAATGTGTATGTGTAGCAGCCCTCTAAGTTTCTACAATGTGGCAAAAAATAATTTTGCTTGTCACTTAATTTATGCATTTTAAGGAAGTCAGATTTTATAATCAAGTCTGATTGTCCCTCAAGTTGCATAACAGACAGAAGAAAATTATTTAAAAGCTAGATCTGATCAGTAGATTCGGAGTAATCTTCACTACAAACTGTGGCAGTCATTTTGCAAACTTAGTTTTCTTTCTTTTTAACAGTTGCAAAGACAGACAAGTGCTTCTCAACATGTTTCCTTAAAAAAGGAAAACACACATCATTACTGAATTTCTTCCACTTTTGAAAGGAAATGTACAAAATTTGCAATACAGAGATATAAAAATTTCTCTTTTAATACACAATTTATTAAATGAGCATGACTAATTTGGTGGTAAGGTCACCCACATTATTTTTGGCTCAGAAGTCTCTCTGTGCAAATGACATAAAACGCTAGATAAAATACATAATGAAGAGAGTAATTGAACAAGGACAAATTTTGGGCCTATTCTCCTTTCATAAGTTCCAAATTATTTCATCATGCTCATCACTCCTCTCAGCTCAGTTATTCACGATTTTTCTTCAGTGCGGTGGAAAACCTTCAAAGTAGACATGTTAAAACACCCATGTAGTCAGAACAATCTGAGGACAGTTGAGGAAGAATTCCTTGACAAAATCTGAATTCCTTGACAAAATTTACTTTCAATCCATCTTGTAACCCTCAAATAGTATTAACAAGCTTCACAGGCAATGCACCCCATCAACCTCTCATCTTGGGGGAAAAATATAGCCATCTCTATTTCTACAATCCAATGCATACAATTCTTCTACCTCCAGGAAAGGATCTTCAGCCACTGGTTCACAAAAAGCAGGCCTGATTAAGTCCTGGAAAGATGTAATATTTAAAATATTCCCTGTGTTTAGGACTCTATTCCTTTTCTTCAGTAAACATTTTGTGAAATTTGTGAAAATCTAAGTTTCTGTATTAATTGTATTATAATTTGTCTGGTAGCCTTTGCAGCTAACACTATTCTGCTTTGTATATGAGAGCCAGACGCCCAAGGTTTAGTGGTTGCAAACTGAGGAGTGCCATGTCTAACCACTTTTCTGGTTTCTCACTTTATCTGAGACAGCATACAGTGCAAAAACTTTTCTCTCCCCCATGCAGAATAAGACAGTTACTGATGCAATGCTCTGCAGTTACCATATAACAGAGAGATGATTGACTTTTGTAGGTGTTTATCAAGTTGGTAACTTTGACCAAAATAATAATCTTATTAAGGAAATACCTTATTGATCAAGTATTTTTCAAACATCATAGTATTATGTTACTGTGCTGGACCGTCATGTATGTTTATAGGTGTTATTGGTATTTGTAAAATCAGATCATACACTTAATTAAATGTCTGCATAAATAAACATATGTATTTAAACATTATTTTAGTGAGAGGCCATGGTGAAATACTACACCTTATTAAATCAACCAGGTAAATTCTCCCTACAGATATAGCAGGAATTACTGCGAATATCTCCCAGATTTCCCTTTCCTGAGAAGTTGGTTATCTTGTTAATTCAGGAAGGTATTAACTATCCAATAAATTCAGCATATCCCTAGTTGTAAGCTGTCAGGATGTGACATAACATTCTATAACATGATGCTACATGGTACATAATGCCTTAAATTAAAAAGAAAAAGAAAGCAAGACATTTCTTTCAGAGAAATAGTGGGTAGCTAATCTGAATATTTGGGGTAATTGGCTCTAGGAAGAGGGAGAGATCATTATTTCAGATTCCCTAGTGAGTGTTAATTAGTTATATTGCTTCATTGTTTGACAAAGAGTACATTGCTCGTACTGCTAAATCTATAATGACACATAGGCTTTTGCAGCACAGGTATTTTAAACTACCTTGACTGACTGACAGGTGGGTATTTCTATTCATAGTTGAGTGTGCTCACAGAGTAAAAGTTATGTCGTCTCAGAGGTATGAGAGTTTTCTCATCCTGATCATGAAAAGCTTTATTTTTAAATAGCAGAGAACAAATTGCAATCTGACCATTAGAATGGGAGTCCTCTATTTGTAAGTATAAAGAGTACAATGCTTTCCTTTGGGAACACGGCCTCAGCATCGACACAGCCAGCCAGCAGTCAACAGCTATAGGCAAATTACAAAGTGCTTTGCTGTCATGTTAGGCATCCAAGTCCAATACTGAGATCCAGCAGTGGCAGTATCACACCTGTCAAACTTTTGTTTTCTGCTTTTGACAGCCAGATCTTTAGCACTAAAAACATAGGTAAGTGAGTAATAGTATCACAAAGATAGCTGTACTGTTCTCTATATCTTTAATGTGACTACACTGTCCAAAAAAGAGAGAAGACCAATACTGGTTCTACTGCCTATATGGACCTCAGATTAAGGTTTTTGTTCCAAATAACATTAATTTATTGAAGTCAAGCAGTTCAACAGAAAAGACTTAGAAAAAACAACCAGAAAATTATGTGATGAACTGACGTTCTCAGACATGTGAAATGTTATGGAATTATTCTTTCACATCCTCAAACCTGAAGTCTTTCCCTTCCTAACATGATTACTGATTTCAACAAGACATGTGGAAATTGTGTGTGACTGGCCATTGGATTCCCCCTCCACACACACACTTTTTTTTCAATGAGAAATAGGTGACCTAGCTCAAGCCCTCACATTCCTGTTAAGTATCCCGCTGTATCTTCTTCAGTGTATCTTTCTCTTTAGTAGGGTGGGTTCTCATTCAGTTCTTTAGTTTCTGTGTGCATTTTTGTGAGGAATCAACAGATATACATGACAGATTAAAGCTGGACTGATGAAAAAGTTCTTGCTGGTAGTTTTGTGCTCTGCTTTTCTTGATCTACTGAGCAAAAACTTGCAAGGCCCTGAGAGCCAGTTAATGAATTGATCAGACTTCCCTACCTTGGAAATGTTTTTGGAGGGCAAAGTAATGATTAAGAATGGGAGCAACTTCACTCAGGAAGTCATCATTACATGTCTGGCAGAACAGCTAGGAGCCTATCTCTTTCCACAAACTGTATGAACAATCCTGGTAACACTTTGTGCAGGAGATTAACCACCATAGTATCTGAATTCCAAAGTGAAATTGTAGTTTTGTCAATAACAATCCCATCCGAGATTGCACTACTTTTTATGCTATAATGCTCCCCTCGCAGTCCAGATCTGTGTGCCTTTACTAGATACGTTCATCTGGAAAAAAATAGAGACTCCTGCAAAATATAGGCTACTTAAACTTTTATAAGATATGACCACAAAAATTCCACCCCACAAATGTAAATAAAAATGGCTGCCCTTACTGTGCTGGTGTAACTTTACTGACTTCACTGAACAGTAATTCCATGACTAGAGTACTAGACAACTCTCAGAAGGTCTTTCTTTTCACATAGAACTTCTGACGTCTCTTTTCTTATCTATCTCACACGTCTAATGGAGATTTGTCTTCATAAAATATCGTGAGGCCTATGGTACTTTGGAATTGCTAACAATGAACCGGACTACCACTACTCAGCATAAAAATCTATGTGTCTCATAACAATGACAGTCAGCATGCAGCACATAACATAACAATGCATGCAGCAGGAGCACCTTTTATCAGAGGTGATTACGCCATATATGGCACTGAAGGGTATAAAATCCCCATCCATAGCATGAGGACATACAGGAATGAAAGAAAGTTACTCCTCATCCGTAATGACATTTTAAACAGGTATTAGGTATGGTAATTGAAATGATATGGTAATAGTTATCTGTATCCAATCTTGTCTACTTCAAAATTTGTTATAAGAACTTTAAATAGCAAGATGCCAGATGTCCTGAGACTGATTTTTTTAGGTTTCATGAGAAGAGATAGGGTCCCACAGTATTTAAGCTACTATGTATTACTCCCCTCTTGAGGCATGAGAAGTCCCAGTTATCAACAGAGGCATGTATACAAATTGAGGAAAGATCTCTAAAATGGTCTTTTTAAACCATTCTAATGATACCTTCTTTTGCAGCATATTAAATTTTTTGAGACACTACACAGGCATTAACTAATGAGTCCTGACAACATCCCTGTGAGGTGTCTATGATCATCGTGGTGCAGCTGGCACAGAAGGCCAACTCTGTACATGAGCTACAGTAGGGATACATTTAGCCAAATTAGTTAAGTGTCATAAATAATTTTAAACAAGTGCTTTCTACATGCTTGCAGCAAAGGTAGAATTGGAACCTGTTTTTTTACTTCTTGCCAGTCTTCAGATGCAGCACACCAATCTGGTACCTAATGACTTTAAGCAATTCCGGGCCACACTGTCAGCTGCCATCAGCAGCTGCAATTTTCCTGAATTCTGCACAGTTGTACTGGATTTAGGCCAAAGGCTTTCTGAACAGTTTTGCAGAAAAACTTTTTATACCCGACTAAAAAAACCCATGAAATGTCTTTTTTGGCATCACCTGGTCTCTTCAGGAACACATGTTTACCTTTTACTGAATTACACACATATACTGTGCTTTTTGGATAGATGCAGACATACTAATATTGAACTGAAAAAACCCACATGTTGGTAATGAGCCCATTTTGTGTCTTGGCTTATGGAAAAGAATGTGGAAATACCTTGTTCTGTGGTATTTTTCCTATGACAGTACTGATACAGTGCCGCAGGCACTCTGAAAATAATAGCACAAGGTTAACTGAAAATTGCATGTGTATTTACACCGATAGCCTGATATTATCATATTGTTAAAGAAAAAAAATACAGGACTAGATTATGCAACTAAATAAATTTCTAGATGTGGGAAGCAACTAAAGCTAGAAGAGACATTATGCTCAAACTGTTCACATAGCTCCCACAACTCACACATTCTGTATACATGCCATATCAGAGACCTCCGAGAATCCTAGAGGAGAGAGACACACAAGGAAAGCTTTAAAATGCTGCAGAACATTAGCTCAGCACTACTGAAAGCCCAGCATCCACTGCTTTTTCTAAGTACACTATTTTCCCTTTAACTTTGCTGTCCTGCCACATAAAATGAGTCTTGCATTTTACGTGCAAATTAACTACTCAGGGACTTTAATTTTCCTTAGCTTAGAAAGACATAAACAAGTTTTTCTTCTATAATTTTAATTCTGTAAGAAGTTTTATTTATTGTTTTCTCTATTGTACAACTGAAATTGGGTCTCCTAGAGCATGCATTCTGTAGCTAGAGACTACTACCTGGAAGTTTATGTGGTGTGGTTTTAGTCTTGATCACTGGAGAATTTAAGGGGCAATTTCTGGGCAAGTATACTATACCCAACCTTTTCACAAGTTTTCTCATTGCTTGACTTTAAATATGTTTTTTTACTCAATCAATAATTTCTTAGCTGACAAAAACAATTTTCTAAAAGCAGTGGTAGCACGTAGAATTTGTTATACAGCAGTAATTCAACTTGTCATGTTGTCCAATAGAAATATTACCAGAAGGCAATCCACCAGTTTCAGTCACTGTCACTGGAGTTTAAACAACAACATGGCATTTGAGAAACAAGGGTTTGCTATAAAATCGACATCAGCTAGTGGTGCCAGCTTTCCAAATCATATCACCTTAGGTGGTGGACTCAGTCAATACCTTTAAAACTGTTTCTTACTCAGAGTAAACTTATATGCCACTGAGTTGGTGTGTTGAACATAATACAGTATTGCTACTAGAAAATCTATCAGAACAACAGCCTTAACAATTTTTGGAGTCCTTAACAAATTATTACAGCAGAGCCTTTACCCAAAAGGTACATATTTCCCCACTGAGACAACTTTGCAAGCAGTGGGAAAATAATATGGAACACAAGAAACTCAAATCCTTTCCCTGCCTTGCTCTCTCACAATCTATGGAGCCATTCCCATTGTCCCCAGTACTTGAGAACTAAGGGCAGGAGAAGAAATTATCTAGTAGGGCTACACCATCCCCGCCTGCCATACCTCGGGAGCTGTTGCTAAAGGAAGCAGGCAGGGGCTGGCACAGCTTCTCTGCCACCACTGGGGAGCCAGTGCCAAATCCCACTATAAGCAATGGTCTGATCTGCACCATGGGTCAAACCAGCTCATCCTCAGGTGAAATGCTGGATGTGTATTCCAAGTTGTGTACTTCCAAATCTTTCCTGGGAAGCTCATGTTCAAAAGCTAATCCAACTAGAAGACAGATTTCTACCACAAAGTATTGTGTGATTTTAACACTGTAAACAATGGCCAGCATAACAGAAACCAGAGTTTAGGAAAAGTGGCTTGGAAAGCAGACTTGTTGCATCAATTGGTGCTACTCTGCTTTGCATGACAACAGCCTCTCAGTCCCAAAAGCATGACTTCTTAATGTTTACATGCTCATTTTGGTCTTGTGTTATCTAGCACTGATAAAAGAAGTTGCGTCATGCTGACGTGATCCTCAAAATAGCACCTTAGTTGCTAAAAGCAAGGGCACAGATTTTACTAATTCTTGCTATATTTAGGATTGTGCTGTCTTTTTATTTTCC
The DNA here is from genome assembly GCA_013396655.1 of Campylorhamphus procurvoides. NCBI lineage: Eukaryota > Metazoa > Chordata > Aves > Passeriformes > Dendrocolaptidae > Campylorhamphus > Campylorhamphus procurvoides. The sequence goes on from WBMV01000785.1 coordinate 1,490,990, forward strand.
CAATAAGCTTCTATTAAGTTAAATGTCATATGCATAATTCCAGCATGCCAAAGACCCGACAGTACTGAAAGAAACTATCCCAGCACCCAGCCCCAGGAGGTCACTTAATTCATAAATCATTGCAACTGATATAAAATTTTCACAGGAACTCTAAATCCAAGACTTGAACAGGGCAATTGAAGACTTTCAAACTGAGAGAATTCACCCTCTTTTTTTTTTTTTACTAGAAATAGCTTATTGTGCTCAAATATGTAGTAGAGAATCTCCAAACAAAAATTAATTTTCAGAGAGTTTCCAAGGTACTCATTTATACATTAAATCTAATGACACTTATTTCCTTTAGTGTGTGTTCAGTGAATTCTGGATTTTCCAAAGCTGTTCTTTTTGGGAGGTGGCTCTTGCCACACTTTTCTTAAAACCTAATTGTATTTGCAGAGGTTAGAAAATAACTAAAATATAGAGTAGTGCTGAGTATTACAATAGTTGTGTTAGTGGCTTGTGTTAGTCTAAATATATGAGAAAGAAGCAGCACACTTGTTTTCCAGAGAGAGTGTATTGCCTTACAAACTACTCAAATCATACCAACTAACCTTCTGTAAGCAGGGCTACGCCAGAAAACATTAGGCAACTTCAAAATGAAATCTTCTTGCTTTCCCACCATGAAGATTGCTTTATGCTTTGAAGTACATTCAAATTTGGGTTTTTTAAGAAATAAAATCCCATTTTGGGACTTTTTTCCCACTTCCTCCCCCCTTTTCTCCTCAGGAGAATTATTATTCTTTTAAGTATTCAGAATTTTACAATTTTATAAAATCACACTAATTTGTGAATAGTGATAGCCAGCTTAAATCTGCACTTCCAAGCAATTCAAATATGCTAGTGAAAAATTTAGCCCAGTTCTACATGTATCTTCTTGGTTTTGCAGTTGTGGCAGGGATTCAGGCAGGGTCTGCTGTGGCAGGTGGGGTGGCAGGTCTGGCTCCCCTGACTGGCACTGCTGGCTCCTGTGTAGAGGAGCAGCACGCCTGCTTTCCTGACTTGCTGCCGACTACGGAATAGACAACCAGAAAAGAGAGAAACATTGCTGTCAAACTCAAAATAGTAGTATGCTCTGTTAAGATGGCTGTACCTCTTGCATTGGTTGGAGATCTTGAGGGGACTTGCGAGGAGGGAGCTCCTGCACTGAGTGCCTCTTGGAGACAGGCAGAGCCCATCCCCTACCACATGACTGGCTGCCCCAGGCAGACCTTTGTGGGCAGCTCTGAAGTTCACCTGTCAGCAGCAATTCACACCTGTGTTTTTAAATTTCTTAGACAGGAAATGACCATCATTTGATATTTTCCAAGAAGGAAAAATTATCGTTATGTGTAACACCCATCAGATTTTGCCTGCTTATTCAAGAGGTCTATCAGCACTAACCTGAGGCAGTTCCCCACTGTCTGGGTCTCTCAGGTTACAACTGGGTTTATTCAATTCTCCAAATATAGGAGTTTAATTTTTTGCTACTACCCATTTAATTTTTTCTATTTTGCCTTTTTGTACTTCTGAGCTGGATGCAATTTTTTCTTGCTAGGCTTTAGCAGTGACAGTTGTTCTCTCTGTCTCCTTCTTGATCACATGAATAAATAATCAACAACACACAAAAAAATTTAATGCTTATCGTAACATCCATTGGAGGTGAATGTGTTATGCAGGATTTTATTAGTAAAGTTCTTAAGACCCATCTTACATTCAAAAAGTCCATTTCTTTTAGAGGAAGGATTACAGAGAATTATATGCAACCAAAGGTACACTATCATTAAGCATTTTTCATAGCGGGAGCCTTTTGTAGAGATATATACCCCTTAGCACCCCTTAGCACCTTACTTCCAAAGCTTCCTTGTTCATCAGCCATTCTCTTCAGCTGCAATTTCTCCTTAACAAATTCCTCAGTAACTTGAAAGCTCCTCCTCTTTTCAAATTGGCATAGTTGGATATTATATATTTTCTTTATATTCTAGATTGCTTCCATAAACACATAAACCCAAGTAGCAATCATGCCTTTTAAGTATTGATCAAGTTCAACACACCAGCAAAGGCACGTGAAAATTTTTACTTTTTAATACGTGAATGAAATTTTTCTCATATGGAAAATATTTTAAAGAAAATAAATGTGCTCTAATATTTACAATATTAAAACATTAGAAACAATTCCCCATTAAGTTTAAATTTCAAGAATTTCTTTATGCTTTTTTCCCCCCCCCACAATCTCTGCTCATACACCCAAACTCACCATTGACTCTAGATTAAATATTGGCTCTACTGATAGCGCTTTGATGTCACAATGCAAAACACAGAATTATTAGGATATGTTTAGAACAATACAACAGTGTGTATTCAAAGGCAGTCAAAAGCTGCTGAAGAGCTTCAAATTTAATGAAGCATAATTTATAAGGAAAGGTAATTTCTTCAATGACACTCAATGAATGTAGCCATGGAAAGCAAATGAACCTTTAGCTGCACAAGCCATCCTTCAGATTCTTCTCTGCCTTCTCTGCCTTTTTGTTTTCCAACTATGTTTATTAATTATTTTGCTTTTCACTACAATCATTATTCTCTTCTTTGTAACATCATGACTACACCAATACTACTGATTCTAGCTAAGGCAACTGAAATTGCTATGGTGGAATTGTAATACTTAGAAACTGCATTCCAGGTTTTTCAGATACTGCTCGCACAACATTACTGTTTCAGTCTTTGGAATGTTGCTGTTTGTTACACGTGAAGGATATGATTCTTAATAACTCAGTATCAGAGAAGAATTCTTAGCTGGAAAAGATATATTACACTCCGTTCTTTCAGCAGTATTGGGGAAGGCATTCAGAACATCATTGTGGCTTACTGTCTCCCACTTTGCTGGGACACAGTACTGGGAAAACTGTTATATACTAAAAAAGTAGCATATATTTATTTGTCCCCCTAGGCACCAGCAATTTCCATGGCAGCTCTGACAGCGCGGCATCATACCTGCTGGGATGAGGTGGAATGTTGTCATACACCTGAAAGAGAGCTGGCAACTAGTAACAGCTGGGTAGACCAAATTTTAAAATTTAACTGAGAATACTTTGCCAACTAGTACATTTTGCAAACAAACTTTAATTTATGATACTCTCTCAGAAATCTATGGACCAGTTTTATCAGTTATTTGTCAGCTAGCATAGACTTGAGAGATCTTGCAAACAACTTTTCCTCCTATTAAATTTTCTTTTTGGAAAAAGAGAGATACCTGCCAGCTGTAGTGTGTGGCTCTCACATCTCAAATAAACCATGAATGGTGTTTTAATCAAGGCTTTTGATCTGGGCCACTATAAAGGAAGGGCAACTGCAATTTTTTTCATTTTCCAGTTCGGTTTCTGAATCTGGCACTCAGAAAAGTACAGCAACATGTGAATTGAACTAATTTCTCATTATTCTTTGGGGTTAGAAAATTATTAATTTTTTTCAGGAATAGGACTGTAAATTGTAACAACCTGGCAGAATTCAGCAGACCTAGAGTATCCATCTCATCATTTGAAAACTACTAGTATTAAACCACTCTGCAGAGGAGGATAGAAATACAGGACTGAAGTGAAAAGAAAAAAAAAATCAATAATTTGGTTTTCTCACAAAAATTAATATTAAATTTTGAATTACCAAGAAAAAAAAACAAAAAAAAACCAACCAAAACTCTGTTCAGCTTGAAGGGTAGCAGTCAGAGGAAGAATACAAGCCACTGGCAGGGATGGAGCTGGCAGCCACCTGCCTGCTGTGGCCCACAGTGCTCCCTCCACGACTCTGCCCCATTAAAGTTAGCTGCTGACATACACATGAGAAAATGGGGTGACTGGAATAAAAGCAATGGGCGCAGGTGTCTCCACAGCTAAGGAGTGTTCTGGTTGTGGACAAACGTGATAGGACTCTGCTTCCTTCCCTCTCAATATGTCCCAGAACATGGCTTTAATATGCAAGCCCATTCTGTGCATATAGGTTAAATATAGTGTGAAACTCTTTTTTAGTAAGTAAATCATCAGTTAAACAACTTTCAGCTTTCCTGGGAGTAGGGTAGCCTAACTTTGCCTGCCTGGCTGATACCACGGTTATTACTATTCAAAAAATACTCCAAAATACTGTTTCCTTAGTCTTGTGTGCCAGGATTAACTACTTACTGCCAGAAATTACTGTTTTTATGGCTGAAGAGATATTACAACTGATCAGTAGAATAGTAGATAAAATCACAAAATCACAGAATATGCAGAGTTAGAAGACCCCCACGAAGATCATCAAATCCAATTCCTGGTCCTGCACAGAACCATCCCCAAAAGTCACTCCACATGCCTGGGAGTACCATCCAAACACTTCTTGAACTCTGCCAGGTTTAGTGCTGTGACCACTTCCCTGAGGAGCCTGTCCCAGTGCCCCACCACCCCTTTTTCTAATATCCAACCTAAACATCCTCTGACACTTTGGGCCATTCCCTTAGCGCCTGCCGCTGGTCACCACAGTGCTTGTTCCTCCTCTTTCCCTTACCAGGAAGTTGCTGACTGCAATGAGTTCTCCCCTCAGTCTCCTCTTGTCCAGGATGCACAGAACAAGTGCCCTGAGCCACTCTTCATAAGGCTTCCCCTCAAGGTCCTTCACCATCTTCATTACTCTCCTTTGGATGCTCTCTAAAAGCTGAAGATCTTTCTTATATTGGTGTTTCCAATTTACTGAGATCTCTCTGCAGGGTGTCCCTGTCTTCAAGGGAGTCAACAGCTCCTCCCAGTTTTGTGTCATCTGCAAACTTGCTTAGTGTCTGTGGTGGGTTGACCTTGGCTGGATGCCTGGTGCCCACTCAGCCATTCTATCACTCCCCTTCCCAGCCATAAAGGGGAGAGACAATAAGATGGAAAATGACTTGTGAGTTGGGATAAGGCAGTTTACTAAGGCAAAAAGCAAAGCAAAAGGAAAGCAAAAGCTTACATGCACAAAAGCAAATTAAAAAATAACAAGGTTTATTCTCTAGTTCCCATCAGCAGCGATGTCCAGCCAATTCCCAAAACCAGGACTTCAGCACATGTAATGGTTTCTTAGCAGGCAGCCCCACTGGAAACAATGTATGCCCCCTTTCCTGCTCGTTTTATATCTTAGCTGATGTCATATGCTATGGAATATCCCTTTGGTTAGTTTGGGTCAGCTGGCCTACTTGTGCCACCTCCTAGAATCTTGCCCTCTATTGGGGAAGGAATGTTACAGTGCTGACGCTGTGTGCAGCAGTAGCCAAAACAGTGGTGTGTTATCAACACCCTCCTAGTTACTAATGTAAAGCACAGCACTACAGGGAAATTAACTCCATCTCAGCCAGACCCAGTACAGTATCCTTTCCAGTCCTGCATCCAAGTAACTTATGAAGATGTTGAAGAGCACAGGATCTAAGACGGACCCCTGGAGAACCCCACTAGTGACAGATCACCAGTCTAATGTTACTCCGCTTACTGTCACCCTCTGTGCTCAATCACAATTGCTCAACTGCACAATTGCTCACCAAGCACATGGTGTGTTTACTTAGCTGTGCTGGACATTTTGTCCAGCAGGATTCTGTGAGAGACACTGTCGAAAACTTTACAGAAATCCAAAAAGATGACATCAGCTGGCTTCCCTTGATCAGCTAGGTGCATCACCTTGTCATAGAAGGAAATCAGGTTGCAGGACTTTCCTCTTGTGAAGCTGTACTGGCTGTGACCGATTATACAAAGGGTATATTTATACAGCAGTTTGATGGCCGTTTTGTTAATCAGTCACTGGGATGCCTTACAGGGTCAGACTTTTCTAGGCTAGATATATTGCCTTTTTCTGCCTTTGACACAGCTTACATACTCTTTCTTTAATTAGGTGAGTTATGCATGTGTACTTTCTCTATGAGGCAGGTGTGCTGGCTAGGTGCCATTCATCTGAAAGAGCATTCAAAATGCTTCTGTATAAACATCTGGGCAAGTTTGCACTGACCCCATACTTGAGAAGGTATTTTTAAACAAGAACTGATAAAGTTTTCCTTTTCATCTTTCCCTACCATGTAATGAAATAGGAACTCTTAAGTAACTGAACACCTTTTATTACGTTCATCAAGGAGCAGTTGACATCACTTTACAGGAAATGGAGAAGGCAGCTGGTTTAATTCCATAGTCTTGTAGAATTGCCTCAGCATCATTTCAGCTAGTTCCTTTGCTTAAAAAAAATACTGCATTAAAACATCTGCTAAAGATGCTGTGATTCAAAAGAACCATTGCTACACAAGAATGGAACACAAAATTATTGTTGTATCAAGTCACATAGTCTTATGGGAAGGAATTTAAATGAAAAAGATAGATATTGCTGCTAGTCTTAACTGCATTCACAAAAGATCAAAAAATATAACATCAATTTTGTGTTTATCATGCTCTTCTTAATTTAGAAATAGGACACTTGTACACTTAAACATGAGAATTCAGATTTATGTTAATGTTCTTTACAAACCCTGTCAAATTACATATTGGCATAAATGAGGTCCTCAGCTTGTCTGTCAGCTACATGTTCATGCTTTTATCCACGGGTTCTAGAGAGTAGTCATTCATTAATTCCATGGCATTTTGAAGAGTTTCTTCTTCTTTTTTTCACTCTATATTATAGCAAAATTAAACAGTGAAATTTCTACCTCATCTTCATTTCTGATTTTTTATCCATTCTGTTCCACCTCTACTCACTGTTTCCTCTTAAACCTTCCTACTATTGCCCTAGGCTTGGAATCATTTCATGATTATGAACAAGGAGTTTTACTACAAGGGATCCTCGCAACAATCCCCATTTTTTCTATTAATAGGCAGATGTCTTGATTAATTAAAATTTACTCTTTCTCAGAGAAGACATTTCTACTTATCATAGTCATTCCTGTTGACAGAGGAAGGACAGTTCAGTCATATGATTAATATTAAGAGAAATCTGTACGAATGAGGAATCTTTGAAGCCTGATTGTGAGGTAGAGCAAACAACATATTTGCCTTATATATGCTGGAAACTATAAATGTATAAGCAAATAACTTGAAACAAAACCCACCAAAATTAGTTGAAAGATGCCCACTGACTTTGAAGGGCAGTATATCAGGCCTCAATATAAACAGTAAATATAGTGAATACAGAGTTAGTAGCTCAGCACATCTGGGTACCTGGGATGATATCCGAGGTTATGCTAGATATTAAATTCCTATGTGAAATAGTTTTCTCAATGAAACTGCAGTTTCCAAATCTACTTCACCAGCCTTACATGAAGGTCACAGGACTCATGCACTGTCTTACTCAGCAGCCCTACTTTTTTAACCACATGGGAAAGAATAAGCATTTGAGAGGCCACAATGTTAGAACATATGAGTTTGGAGGTTAGATAAGCCAGAGCCCTTTTAGCAACTTCCCTGAATTGATACTGAGGCAGAAGAACCAAGAACACTCTGAAATGTGGAAAAAATACTATGAAGTCTCTGGCTTATTATCTGTAACTTTCTCATCTGCTGCCAAGTGGTGAGTAACAATGAAGGGACTGGGTCACAAACATTATCTTGCCATGCTAATTTGAAAGCATAAGTTTCTCTGAGGTCTCTAGCCTAGTGCATCTAAAAGTGGTAGACTTTGTCATGTGCCCTTGAAGTCACCAGCTCATCAGTATATTGAATAGCACAGTGATGTCAAAGCACAGTACTCTCTGGAGAACTGACTCAGGCCTTCTGTCTTGCTGGACTGGTGTCAAAACTTCTGTAGGATCAAGCTGGATGAAAGCCAAGGAATAGGCTCTTGTAGAATTACTGGCACATCCCCTTGAATTTTCTGGGTCTATGTCAAGATAATGACAAGGCCATTCTGTTTCCCTTAGCTTCTGTGGAGGAGAGTACGTAGCAGGGTACCCTTTTTAATGCAGAAATTGAAACACTGCAAGCAAAAGATTTTTACTCTTTTTCTCCTCTCCAGAGGATCTCGACAGGTACTAGATTTTCAGTATTGACCTAGGTAACTCTTCTTATATACAGGACTGATCTGTTACATCCACTGTCATGGAAGTAGGATAACCTCACAACCTCAGTATTTAAGACCTACTAACTCCTCCTTCTACCTGATTAGTTTCTGATTTTCACTGCTTGAAATGAAGTGGTAAGAAATAACTACAGTTGCTCTCATGAATAAAGAAACAATGTCCCACCCAAGATATTAAAGTAAGATGGAGATAACTGTTCTTCACAGAATTATAAATGAGAAATCTATGCCTAACATGTTCTATGAATTTTTTTTTAAGATAAATTCCTTTCCATGTCATGTGAAATCTGTAGGTTGTAATTAAGAGAACACAATGTTCTTATCACATTAGATCATCATTACATGGAAAGAGTACTATTATAGGCTTCTTATGTAACAAGAGTATTTTGAGTTCTGAGCCTTCAGGAAGACTATTATTTTAGGCTGTGAAAGACTCAGGATACAGAGAATTGCAAATATCTATATTGCAAAAAATCATTTGAAGTAATGCAACAATGCCAGTTTTCTGACTGTAATGATTGCACCATTAAATTGTATTGAGGAATAAAAGACTAACAGTCCCTTTGACAAGAGTACTTAAAGAAGCTGATAACAACACAAAGTGGTGCTTGAGTGGAAAGACTGGCTACTTCTGGAACCAAGGCTAATATTTCAGAAGTTAGCAAAAGTAACCTGAGATTCTGTGTGCTATTGTTTGAAGTGACAACACGAAGTGACAGAATCCTTACCAAAAGTCAGTAAATTTATGTACTTATCTATATTAAAAGTTTTTTTAGGCATTAAAGTACTTATGATGAAGGACTTATAGGGTTCATAGTTTTAAAGATGCAGTCCTAAGTTACCTCTGAAATTAGAACTTAGGTTCCTAATAATTTCAGATGTTTTGAAAATTTTTCCTTTGATATTCCCTATAGATTATGAAAACTATTGGCAAAACACAATATATGTTTAAGTAGTCTTTGGTATCATTGCCCCATTTTAGTTGAGAGGAATTAAACATTGCAATCTAGATTAATTTATTGTGGTTTAGTTTTTAGCTAAATAGGATGCTTGATTTATATTGTTTGAAATCACATTTAAAAGAATAACAGTTTAACTATATTTAGAAAAATATAGGGCTGTGTTAACAAAGCTAGCTTCTAGACCTGATAATTCATCAGCCTGACATATCACTATTAATTTGAATATGAAACTTTCAGGAAATAAATAACCTTTTTTTTTTTTAATGTGTTCATGTTTTATCCATCAATTGCTTTAAACACCCACTGCTGAGCAGGGCATTTAGTAGCTCTTCCTGTGTTTACTGGAGCCATCTCTAGTGAGTTTCTCTTTTTTGAGAGTAAAATAGGAAAGAATCAATCTCATTTTTGATTCTGTAGCTCTGTAGACAACCTTATTATATTTAAAATGCTACTTTTATGAGTTGTAAACCATATTTCCTAATAATTGCTATAGCTAGAAGTGTAATTTAGTGTATTTTTACAGGCTTAGTACTTTTTGTTCTATTGTAAACCATATTTCCTGATAATTACTATAGATAGACAAATAATTTAGTGTATTTTTATAGGGTAGTACATTTTTATAGTATGGTAAACCATATTTCCTTATAATTACCAGAGAGAGAAAAATAATTTATATTTTTATAGGTTAGTACATTTTTATTACTGTACATTTTCTGCAGATTAAGTACTTTGTATTTTTTCTTTTTAAAGCAGTCACATTTCCTCTGTAACCACGTTTTATTATTTATATAATTTACAGATGATAACTTCTTAAACTTGTTTTCCCTATTTTGCATTTCTAAGTTTCTACATAAGTGTATGTGCTGCTAATTCTGAAGGAAGAACAAAGCATCTGTGCGACACTGTAGAAGTTAATGACATTGTTAAAATGATGACAGATTGCTTTAATGGTAGATATGCACTTAATTGGAGGAAATATAACAAAATGTGCTATTTCATACTACTAAAAAGAATCAGGGAGGAGACATCACCCATTTACTGTCTTGTCTTCATCCAAATCACAATGCATGTACAGTATATGATAACTGATAGACATTGCTAGGCATGTATTCATGCGCTGTACATTCATTCCGACAACCCATTAAATAGTGTTTGTTAACCTTTAATTCAGATGTCTGCAAAAAGATAATACAACGTAAAACACAAGTCAATGGTGGGTCGTAAAGCTGTTTCTGCTATAGTTTTTAGTAACCTGTTATTCAGTGTAGAATGCAGCTACACCCTGAAGCAAGTTTTATATAAAAGTACATTGTCAAAGCATTATGAGACAAACTCAAACTATAAAATCAATGACAAGTATTATGTCTGCTGATATCACCTACTAAAATATAGATACTGTTTTTAATGGATGCAATGGTGCTGGACTCAACATCATTGTGCTATTAAACTTAACCCCTTAGGCATGAAGCACAGTTACAGGGCTCCTGGACAAGGAATGCTCATTGTAGAGTGCTGTGTCAATCAAGTCAATGTGACTGACCACAGAATATGTAAGTGTAAACCACTTTTCAAAGGATGTTAAAGCAAAATAGAAATCGAATGTATATCACAGAATGATTTTCTGTAGAAAAAGGGCACCATCTTGCCCGTTATCCAGGTGTTTGATTAACAATTTGGGTGACTGCATGGAAACTTTACTTGTAAAATTTGAAAATTGCATTGATCCAAGGAGGGTTTGAGTATTATGCAGAACATGATTAGAATTCAAAGAGACCTTGATAAATTGTAAGAAGGATATGAAAGCAATAGGATATAATTCAGTACAAGTAACTGCACACTACTAAGGGAAATCTTTCCTCTATGGATTGCCTCAGTAACAATGGGGAGAAAACTAGGAGCAATAATGAAAATGAATTCAGGTTGAAAAAACCAAATAATGCTACTGGGAAGAACAAAAACAGAACAGACAACCAAAAAAGCCCCACAACAAATAAATTCCACCCTCCCTCCATCCCACTGCCCAAGTGTCATCCTCTCATGTGCCAGTAAGTTGCCTTTAAGACCAGAAGCAATTATCACTCTCTGCTAAACACCAGAGACTTCACAACTAGAGTTCTGTGTCCAGTTTTGAGTAGCACAGGGTTAAGGCTATGAAATGAAGTTTAAAAGGGGGTAGAAACTCTAAAGAAAAGCAAGCAAAATTAGAGGACACTTTGTGCAATATAAGACCTGTAAAGACAGATTGGATGAAGAAAAAAAATGAACTAATCTGTAATGGCAGAGTTTTAGGGTAAATATGTAAGGAAAATTGTTTGGGCATAAAGGATAATTTAATTAGGATAGGTCAACTAAGAGACTGTGGAAAATAACATAGACAAACATTTGTACACATATGCTTGCTACCAGTAAAGGAGAAGCTTAGATATTGCTAAAGGTCTGTGTCAACCCAGCATTTCTATGATTCTGTGAAAATATCCCTAAATTGTTTCTGTCTCAGAATTGTTAAACAAAAATACTTGCAGGGCAAAAAGAATTAGAGGTCCGTAAAACTAATTTTGCCAATTTAACGTCTATTAAATTATGGTTTCCTGTATCTAAAGAAATGAATGCCCACTAGCAATACAAGAGGCTATAATTCAGAATAGGCATATACCTGTAGAATATAGTGCTATTGCACGTTGTACCTTTTTGTTTTGTCATTTCCTGTATATGCAGTATTTGTGTTGGTGGAAGAAAGTGTGTCATTTCTTGCAATGATGTAACTATTGGCAATGCATTTACAGATGTCACAGCTGCTGACTGCTCTGCTGTTTCAATTTCATTTTCATATTTAGTTGTTTGCTATACACTCTGTTTTGAATGATGCAGAAAGTCCATATCATTATCACACGGTATGAGAATAGTTCTGCAATAATTGATGGATGAAGTAATTCATTATGAATATGATGTAATGGAATAGGCACCATGATTTAATCATCAGAAGAGGGGGTCTGTGGAGCTTGCACAAAGATATCAAAGTCATTCACAAGATAAATAGCATGTGATAAACTGTTTAGAAAACACTAATGCAGACCAAAGAAAAAATGTGCAGAAGGGAGGCATACAAATTCCTTGCATGGAAAGCAATTAAATGCTAAGAACAAAAGAAGTAGTGTAATAAGGAGGAAGGGAAACAACAATGTCCATGGATCCATCACTATTTTTTAAATGATAGTGCTTGATAGGCACATTTGTTAGGATTAAAACTTATTTGCTTGACTATTGTTCACAACGTATTTCACATACTATTCACTGGAGACCTGGCTTTAAGAAAATGTTTTTAAGGTGATTTAGACTGCAGTCTGAACTTTTCTGCATTTTTTGTTTTCTTTTGTCATTTCCTTGCAGGAAAATTTTTTCTCAAGTTTTTTTGTTTGTTTGTTTTTTGTTTTTGCTTGGTTGGTTTCTGGTTTCTTTTTTTTGTTGTTGTTGTTTTTTTTAAGAAGTTTTAAACCAATTTTAGTTCAGCCAAGGCAGAAATTGTACCTCAGTTTCAGCTGCAACATCTCGTTGCAGAGACATTATGATCTTAGATGCTCTGTTGTTTTGTTTTTTTTTGTGAGATATAGAAAATATCCTTAGTGCAAAACAAAATTCCATATGCAATGTATAATGTGAAAAATCACTGAAAAATTACTACAGGAAGGGAGGAAGTGGAATAGTACTTCTTTCTTTGTAATGGACGTATCACAGTTCACTGATAGTGTCGCTAGTTATCAAACACCAGCACTGCTATTATTCCTCCAGGTCTTTGTGTGCCATCAAGCAAGACACGAACAACTGGGACTGAATGAAGACAAACTATCTTTATAGAAGAGGTTTCAATGAGAAAATCACCAGAGGTTTCCAGAAACAGGTATTACCATAGTCATCAGTGAGACTAGAGAAGAGTATAACTGTTTGTTCTTGATCTGCTGCCATGTTTTGTTGCAGACAATATAGTCATTCAAAGGAGAAGAGTCATATCTTTTCCAAGCAGCAGATGTTATCAATGTTTTCTTAAGTTTTCATTTACAGTACTTGCTGATCAGTGGAAGTCCAGCTTTCAGACAAATGATGTGAGTATCCACTCCAAAATATGAAAATTTAAATTGCTTCATTCACTTTTCATTCACTGCCACAAACCAAACCAAAATAAAGCCTGTCTATCTGTGACAGAATGTGACAGGAAGTGATGGCAATTCAAATACCTTAATAACCCCAAAATGCCCCGTAAACAGCAGTCAATACTCACAGGATCTCATAAACTCTTTTTTGGGAAACAGAGAGAAACATAATTATACCGAGGTACATGCTTCTCACTGTATGTTGTTTCAGCCAGTGTGTTGATATGAGCACTGTTTGCTTTAAAGTATTTTCAGGACCTTGTTAAAAACACAGCATGATTTTTGTACTATGTGAAGAATTAAAAAAAAAATAGGTCATAAGATTCTTTCCCCCTGAATCTGATAGTATAAATGAAATAACTCATTTTGAAAATACTGACCTGGTGACATCATCTCCTGGATCTCTGTTCATGTTTGTAGTTTCTGTAGAGGGAATGACTGGATACCAGGAACTATATGGCAGGCACTATTCTTGACATACTAGGCTTGTCAGCCAGGTCTGTATAAGGGAGAGAGAGAGAGAGAGAGAGAGAGAGAGAGAGAGAGAGAGAGAGATCAGTATTCCAGAGAATGCATGGAGCTCCACCTGGCAAGGTGCAGATAGATGGTGTCAGAGGATACAGTTGCTCAATGTTTTCCCGTAGAGCAGCCAGGCATCATTTCCTCCAAATAATCAAATGCATTCTTCATTGGGAAACTACAAAGCTATGGCTTACAAGTCTGAAAAATGGAAAGGGGAAGAGAGATTTTTTGGGTGGCAAATATGAAATCATTTCTTATTGTGTCACCAAAGTGTTCAGGTCCAGGAGGCAACTCCTGTAAGAAAAATTGCTATATTTACAATTCAGATAAGCACGTAAACTCTGAATAAACACATATATTTGGGGGACTCAGCTAAAGCAGACAAGAGCCACAACATCTTTTGAAGCAGGCCCATCACTGATAATTACGAATGTGAGATTAGCTACCGTCATTTATTTTTGTAAATAGTGTCATCTCATCCAATTAAGATCAACTACTGGTATCTCCTCAATTGCTTTATTAGCATTGTTGTCAAGTACTACAGAAGCCTTAATTAAATAGTCATCATGATTATGGCTAGTTTCCAAAATGATTGAAGTAAATACTTTATAAATGGGTTATATGAAAGTTTTTACTTACTGAAAAAATGTATTTCAAAAACTTTCCAAATGCCTAATTACAAAATATTTCAAATCCATCCCTTAAACAAGTTATGGATTGCAAAATAAAAGCTAAAACTGAACTAACTGAAATTTTGTTGCCTCAAGCAGTTATATTTTTCCTACTGACATCTAAAGTAAAATTAAAAACTGAATGCAGAAAATTTCATGAGGCACTGAGAAAGCATTTAAACATTTAATACAACCTATGATTACAATTAATGATATTAATGAATACTGGATCATACAAAGGCAAAAAGCAATAACTTGTGAAGTCTAAGATACTGGGACTTAATATGCTATAATGATACATCTGTATCAATGAGCAGCATATTGACATATCTTTTCTTATATAAATAGTAACATGTATTTTCTTTAATGATGTTTGAAGGGGAAATAGCTGCAAAATCTTTTCTAACATTTATTTGTGGATTAAATGTACCTTTTTCCATTTGACTTTTTCACTACTATTTAAATGATTTGCAGATTATTTTCTTTAAATTTACATTAAAAATTAGTATTATAACAAGTTCCCAAAATGACCTAGTTCTTTTAAATTGAGACTACGATATTTAATAATTGGCATTGTTGCTAACAAATATTTTAATGAAATTTTACGTTTTCCTCTTAGTAGAAAAATGTCATTCCCATTGCCCTTAATTAGTGTTATATGTGCTCTTTGATAGAAGAATAGGCCCTTTAGCTATAAGTTCTGACTTTTGAAACAAAACAGTCATAACCTTTTTGTGTTTCTGGTTGAAGTAACTGCAACCTAATTTCATGTAACAATTGTGGCAGATCAGAATCAAAATATGAACTGAGAGACCCTGAAATTATGAATGTGTTGTTGATTTTTAAAATTGATACTCAAGATTGGGCTAAAACAAACATTATAAATGGTATTATGCTGGGATAGGTTTTTTCTGTCTCTGTGTTTCCCCTACCCTATTAAGCAATCGTCTATTTTTTTTTTGCATTATACTGATGTATCCTGCTGAAGGACACTTGCTTTGCTGGTGTACACACATTTGTCACATTTAAAGTCATTATTTCTCTCTCTTTAATGTAAATGGAGGCCAACTGTATACATCTCTTTACATTTAGTGCTTCTATTTATATAGCGCAATAATCTGAATGTTGTGACCTTGAAAATTTTATGAGAACAGTCCAATTCCCATCTTCCAATTCTCATTAGAGGCTTGACCTATGAAATTTAAAAAGACCTCCCAGTTATTTTTGTCTGTATTGTAAATTTCTGAATTTAAATGCCTTTTGTTTTGCAGGACAAAAGAAGAGCAGGGATGTGCCTGTGTGTGCATGTGTGTGTGTTCACATGTACTTAGAAGTTACTTCATAGGAATTTCTGGCAGTATCGCAGAATAAAGACATTGAAAAAGATATTCCAAAATTACAAATAAAAGTATTTTATTCTATACATCTTAGGTATGTAGCCAGTTTTATCAAACCAAAAGCAGGATTCAAAACATCAAGTTTGTTTGAGAAGTTTCCACCTGAGAAAAATCTTTAGTTTTGACTGATCTCCAAGTCCACAATTTTGACAAGTTTTGTATACAGCTTTCTGTTTTCCTGAGCCCTTGCCCTGTAAATAGCCTCACCCATTTAGTATCCTTGCATCCTTTTCTGTTGTGCGGCTATGTAATAGGACATAGGTATCAAACAATATACAGTGCCTGCTGCATGTATACACAGATGCTGACTTGGTTTCATAAAAATTGTTTTCCATCATAATTTACAATTGGACATGGTGAAATTGGGTTGTCCATGTCACACAAAAGGCACTGGGAAAGAAATTGCATCCTCATAATGAAATATAAATGAAAGATATGTTCAAAAAGAACTTCAACTGTAGAAGAGGGAAATAAAGATCATAATCTAGGAGAAATTTTTATGCTGTCTTGAACAAAATAAAGTGACACCCGTGTGTTACATTAGATATTACAAGCGTCTTTATGGTGAACAGGTTAAACAGCAAGACAACTGAGAGTAAAAAACATTTAGTATAATTCAGTGTATTCTGCAAGACGGGTGCTTAATTTTCTCTCTACCAAGCACACATAGGCATTCCTCAGAACAACAATACAAACAGATATTGGAAGGGGCACTTTCTTTTACTTCTCTCATAAGGACCTTGCCATTTTAATTATAACTGCAAATTTTTAAAAACTGGATAAATAGAAAGCAATGTATGTTGAGTCAGTTTGATCACTTTTAATCTAAGAACCCTCTGAAAAAACATTCTGAAATTACATTCTGTAGCTGCTACTGAAAGAACTTCAGTCAAGGCAGTAACAAAGTGTATTATCTGGAAGTATAGGAATTCATGTGGTGACCCTAAAATGGGTGATGTCAAAGAAAAAAACTCATCAAAGCTAGAAAATCAGAAAAGCATGTGCACTACTTCCACACACACCTAATTTTCTACTTAAAAGGCTAAAATATGCAAGTACATTAAACATTGCCTAGTGCAACTGATCATATTTCTGAGAAGTGTTTATATGTGATTACAAAAAATGAAGATTCAGCATTGTCCTACTGCTCTTTGTGCCAGATATAGCCAGCCAAAAAGGTCACAGTATAGGTCTAATGTCTTCCATGTGTCTCAATGATTCTTTACTGTTACATGCTTTCTGGAGCCATGGCAAGGAATAGGAACTATATATTATGGCACTTTCCAAAGCTTCCCTAATGCATCCCAGGGAAATGACTCTCCTAAGAAATCTCAGAATAAAACAGATACAAAATTATTCCTATATGATTTCCACTTAATTAATTCTGGAAGCCAGAATCCAGTCATGTTTCAAACAGAGCTAGGAAGACATTTGTGATCATATATTGTACTCAATGAATTAAAAAAAAAAATTGTCAATAAAAATGTTTGTTAAAATTATGCCAAATTCTGCAAACAGTTTTAGTCAGTAACAAAATGAAAAAATATCATTTAAAGATTCTTTAAAGAAATATTTCATGTTTTCATTGAAATATTTTATAAGATTAAAATAAAACACATACCCTGGAAATGAAATAATCATTTTATGCTATCAGAAGAAGGTTTTTTGTCTCATTGTTCTGTGGCTGAGAACCAAAACCATAATAATAATCCTCCCTAATCAGTCTAAAATTATGTCCTGTTCTCCACTTCCAGTTTTTGAGTTGTGTCAGTGAACCAAAACATTCAATTATTGGTTCAGGTCTAATTTCAAATATCTACCAGCTGGTACCAGTGATAAAAATAGGAAAATGAGAAAAGTAGGGATGTTGATCAGGATCAGGATCAACGCTACAAAAAATTGTAACAATTTATATTATGGTCGTAGCTGAAAACCGTTATGATGGCTGGACTCTGGATAGATGCCAGATGCCTACCAAAGCTTCCCTATCACTCCCCTACTCAACTGGACAGGAGAGACAAAATGTAACAAAAGGCTCATAAATTGAGATAAGGGCATGGAGAGATTACTGCCTGGTTAACATCACAGGCAAAACAGACCAAATTAGGAGTATTTCAATGTATTACCAATCAAAATCACAGTAGGATAATGAGAAATGAAACAAACCTGAAAAACACCTTTCCCCCACCTCTATCTCCTTCTTGGGCTTAACTTTATTCCTGACTATCTACCTCCTCCCACACAGACATGCAGAAAGTTGGGGAATGGGGGTTAAAGTAAGTTCCTCACATGCTTCTTTCTGCCACTGCTACCTCCTCAGGGAGAAAAGCCCTTCCTTTCCCTGCTCCAACATGGCGTCCCTCCCACAGAAGGCATTCCTCCATAAAATTCTCCAACCTGAGTCCTTCCCATGGGCTACGGTTCTTCATTCCAGTGAGAGTCCTCCACAGTGTCACAGGTCCTGCCGGGAAACTTTCTCTAGTGTGGGCTCCTCTCTCCACAGGTCTGCAGGTTCCTGCCAGGAGCCCTCTCCAGCACAGGTTTCACACAGACTCATAGCCTTCTCTTGGACATCAATCTGCTCTGATATGCGGCTCCTACACAGGTGGGTCTCTGCTCCCCCACTGACCCCCAAGGGCTTCAGGGGCGCCACTGCTTCACTGTGGTCTGCATCACAGCATGCAGGGGAACCTCAGCTGTGGTGCCTGGAGCACCTCATCCCTCCCCTGCTCCACTGGTCTTGGGTATGCAAAATGGTTGCTTTCACATATTCTCACTCCTCTCTTCTCTAGCAAAAATTACTTCTGTCTAATAACTCTTTTTTACCTTCTCAAGTATGTCATCACAAAGACATTACTACCACCTCTGATTGGCTCGGCCTTGGCCAGTGTCGGTCCATCTTGGAGCTGCCCGGCATTGGCTCTGTCAGACACAGGGAACCTTCTGGCAACTTCTCACAGAATCCATCTCTTATCCCCCCGACTATCAAAACCTTGCAGCGCAAACCCAATACAACCTACAACCATCTAAAACACATTGAGCAGATTTATTCCTTTTTTTTCCTATGTAGGCCTTGTTGAAACAAATCCTGGTGGTATGTGTTCAGTTTGGTTCCAGGCAATTCTGAGAATTTGTAGCAATATTTCTTTAGTTGTAAGGATCTTTCTATATCTGTGTTTAGTATGTGAATTTCTATCCTCTTTTATTTAGTCTCTCAGGCTTTTAGGTGAGTAAGATCAGTGAACATATGCTTAAACAAAAATATCAAAGATGCCCTGTTTGGTATTTCTGATGTCCTGCATACTGCTGTTTGCCAATCAGATCTTTATTGTTTTACTGTGATGTGGTAGATTATGGCAGTATAATACAATCTGTGGACATTTGGTTTCTCGTTAACTTGCTGCTGAATGACTGCATATTCCCATGAAATTCCCCTATAACAACTGTAAATGTAGTTTAGAAAAGCTTTTTCTCTTATCAGAAGCTGCATGTTTTTAGACAGCAGCACAATGTAATTTCAAAATGCAGTGGAAGATATATGGAGTAACTAGTAACATCCCCAACCATAACATGAGCAGTCTGAGCTTGCTACTGTCCTACCTGTAGCACCAGGTGTGCATGACCAGATATGGCATAGAAGAAAATATATTAATAAAATAATACTACATGCCACATGTTCAGAATAAAAATGGTCATATATAAGAGCTTATCAGTCCTAATTAAGACTCAATAAAATTTATCGCAACAATTTCAGTACACCATGTTATGAATGCTATAGAATATATATATATTCTATATCTAGAATATATATAGTCAGACTGCATTAGAATATCTAGACCATATAGCCCATCTGATAAATGACCAAAAGAAGATAAGGGAAGAGTAAAATATATATTAAGTTTTTCTACTGGGAGCATATCTTCCAAGCATCTGGCTATTGGGCAGGGAGTCAGAGGTGGACATTTCACCATTAGCATGATATTCAGCCACAAGCAATGGACTTTGGACTAGCATAAATTCATCTTCTTCCATCCTGTTTTTCTTTGACTTCCACATTTGTTGTAAATGAGTTAAGAAGAGGAACTGAAGCTAAGAAGGGACTTACTTTATTTTGTTCCCTGTCAGTTGCCAGCATATGTTTTTGCCTTATTGTTTTGCCTTGTTCCATTCCATTCAGTAGAACTGGTCTGCATCACAGACCAGTGATGATCTGAAGTACAGACTTCTCCATTCTTTTTTTTTTACTTTTTGTTTTACAGAAGTCTTACAAGGTGGACTAGCACTGAAAGGAGTCTATAAAACAGCAGCTGTTGATTGTCTAAGATGTAAAGTCAATCTCACTGCTACACATATAGAGAGAATTAGAAAATTGTAATAAAGGGAGTGATATTAAAGAAATCGTTGTCCTCAAGGCAAACAGTAATAGGAAAAGAATTCCAAGGACATCCATGCTGAAAAAAAATATGATTATTGCCTTAGTACTGTTCATTTGTAATTAATAACAAAATACTAAAGGGAAAAAAATTAACCATACTTGAAGCAGAATGGGCATCCTGGTCTCCTGTGATGTCTATGAAGTAGTCAGGTCACTCTATAAACTCATACTTCTTGTGGGATTAGCAAGATTTTTTAACACATTTACCTCCCAATTAATGGGAAAAAAGGTTAATGCCTGTGTCTTTTTTTGTTCCCTGTCAATGTTAAGTGCTAACCCGATTACTGTTTTAAATCTGGTAAATATAAAATATCTGAAGTAAGGCAGGAGTTTGGTCTGTGATTCCTCTCTCCTATTTAATTAAATAGCAGGATATTAAAAGTCAAAAAAATCTGTTTCACTCATGTTTAAGTCAGCTCTTTGTTATAGGTAGCATTAAATGTCTAATGTAGTTCTGGAAAATTTCTCTGTATGTTCCATACTCAGAGGTAATAGCAGAAGGTGGATCCAGAAAATCTTCCACAGTTGTAGATCCTACACCTCATGCAAATTCAAGTGGAAAGTTTGCCTGAATAAAAAGTGAAGAAACTAGAATTCAAACCACTTCTTTTACTGTAAAGGAATATGATGTTTAGAAATTGAACACGAAAGGTGATTATATGCAATCATGCTAAATGCAAAGGGAAAAAATCTACTTAAAAGGACCTAATATAATATTTTTTTTTTAATTTTCAAAAATCTCTTCTCTAGGAAAACATTTCTGTAGCTCAAGTGTATTATGTTAGATCAGTTTGTCTGTAATAAGTCCATTATTTCTTCCACAAAAGGTAGTCAAAATATATTTTTATGCAAAAAGGCAGACTTTCATTATAGGAGTGTTGTATACAGCCTTAGCGAGGGTCTCACAACTGAGCAAAAGGAGCTCCCATTGCTTGTATAGTATAACAAGGAGGTTCATAAGCAAGGAACCTGTATATTGTGACTGTTTTGTGCTTTTTGTGTTAACACAGCTTCACTCTACCTAGGATGGCTGCACCTTATAGCCAAATTTAATCTTAAAATATCACTGTCAAATAAAGATACTAAAATATAAAAACATCATTCATCTCTCTCTCTTGAAAAGATACAATTATTCAATGGTTTGATGCCAAAAAATCCCATTGCTGAATCTTAAGAATACACTGGAAAAACTAAATGAAACAGCAGCGGTAGGTTTACTTTTACAACTGAAAAAAATGTCACATGTATTAATGTCAACAACTGGAATTTTACCTCATTAGGCAATTTCTGATCCAAGGCTCTGATAACTATTCTAAGCAGAAAAAATATGCTAATTATCCACTCTGAATGTAGAAGGAAAAAAGGTGTAAAATCTTCCTTTAGCCGTGTGACCATGTACTAATTGCATGTCATGTGTCAAAATAATGCAACCCACTTTGCCTAAAGCAATTAGACATATAGAACTCTATTAATGAAGCAGTGGCTGTCACTAAAAGTGTTTTCAGAGCTATAGTTGAAGATTAAAATATTAATGTGTCAAATATTTATGATAGTTACTGACAGCATTTCAAAATGTTACTTTTAACAAAAGTATTTTATTCAGCTCCAGTTTTTAATTTGGATTTTATATTCAAAAACATTATTAACATATGGGAGTTGTGAAATTTCTATGATCTCTGCTGAGACTTCTTTAGAGGAGGTACATTAGCTCCTTGAAGTTTACAGCACCTTTTTCTATTGTAATATAAACTCTTTCAGAACAAAAAAGAAGTTAAAACTTGCCTTTTCTTTGAAAGTCATTAAAAAAAAAAAAAAGGACGAGGTTCTTATTGAACTTTACTTATTTTCTCTGTGTGAAAGAAAATGGCCCTTCTTGTCAATATATCATTTGGTGCTCCCCTTCCTTTTTGGGTCATTGGTCATCTATGTTCATGAGCACAGAGATTAACCTTTTGAATACCCTTATGCAGTAGGAAGGCAGGGATGTATGTTGCAAAGCTGTTGATCGAATCTATCAGACATGCTGAAGAGCGGACAATAACGTTAAAAAATGTAATGCCTGTTCTGTGCAACCACTACTCACACAGCTGCTTTGGAAAGGGTTTTGCATAATTCCTCCACAAGCAATACAAATCTACAGCTTTATAAATGCAGAAGAGGACTGCTTTTCTTTATTCCTAATTTGCAATAAAAACACCAAACCAAACCAAACCAAAGTTATTCAGTTTTCCAAGTAAACTGTACCAGAACATTTGTATGCAAACAAGTTGAATGGACAAGCTCTTAATTTATGTTCCATATGGACACTACTGTGCTATTTGAGGATTTACAGCTTTACCAGCACTATGCAGGAGTGATACCACTGTAATACTATGGAATTATTGCCCTTTTTTTTTTCCTACCAAAAATCAGCAAATAAAAGAGCCGTGTTAACACTGCATCATTTTCTAATACTATGGTGGTAAAAACTGACTGCTATTATGTATTAGTCCTGCCACTGCTTTTATGTTTGGTAAGGGTATTGCCTTGGTTTTGGAGCTATTACAGTCTATGGGAATCAATTACATGTACTTGAACTAAGAAGGATTTACTGGGTAACTGTAATGGCTCTAAAAGAGCCATTATGATCTGTCATGTCAAAAACGCACATGTGCCTACAGTAGATACAAACAAAGCTGTGCAAAAAGTTTCCTACATGAAGCAAGCCATTTTGGTTAGCTTTCCTGACAAAACAAAATGAGCATCTGCTGCTCAAGTACTTTCATAACTTTTCATAATAAATGAAAAGGAGTTCCTGCCATTCCTCTGTCTTGTGTTTTGCTGAAGGAAAGCTTGAATGTTGCATGAGAGGGAATCAGGAGAGACATTACTGCAGAGCAAAGCTCAATGAATCACAGTGTTTTGGGGATAGATGAAACAAGTTTAAGGGGGGGGGCAATGAAATAAAGACAAGGAAAGAGTTACACAGGTAAAAGGAGGAAACGTGATGTTGCTATCATTATATGCATTCATGAAGGGAATAATGATACCTCTTTGTTAAGAATGAGTAAATAGGTTATACCTCAACAACTTTAGTCATATTATAGATGCGTGTACAGAACATCGGAACATCTTGGAGCTGGAGTCAAGCATGAATGGGGCCAATGAGAATATGGTTTCCTGTCTATGCAACAGGATAGATGCAGTCTGTAGTCTTACTGCAGAACATTTGCAGCTCTCTCTGTACTTGTTTATCTAGGTGTCCACTCAAACAAGACCAAAGCGCAATGAGAGACTGAACTCACATTTCTATTTCTGACCTGGAGTCAAGATACAGCCAGAGAACTGCTGCAGATTATCTCAGTTGGTTACAGTATGGTGTTAATAATGCCAAAGTCACAGGATGGATATCCATATGGGCCATCCACTTTAGGGCTGGACTTGATGATCCTTGTGGGTGCGGGTGCCTTCCAAGTCACAATACTCTGTGACTAAAGTCACATTGCCCACACCAGGCATACTGACCCAGTGGGGCAGATGTAGCTGACACAAGATTTGGGATGCAGTTGTCCTGAGTGGCTGGGGGGCATCATGCAGGCCAGATTAACCCAGATCTGTGCCCATCCTGTCGCTAAGGCAGTGCATCTAACAGCAGGGGGTTAGATGCAAGTGCAACAATCACTAATAGAGCTGAAAGAAAAGCTTATGTAACAACTGGATCAAGGAAAGCCAGGTCTTTATGACACAGTGTTCACTGAACTATTTCTAGTCACATTATGAATTTCTGCCTCTAAAATGTCCTGCATAGGCAAACAAAGATCATCAGCTCTTATAAATTTAAACATATTCTTGCAGTAAAGTGTGGGTATTGCTAGTGTATTTTTTTTCAAATAAAACAAAAAGGTGGTAATAATTGGTCTATAAGTCATGATGCCCACTGATGTATTACTATTGTCTCATACAGAACTTCATTATGTGGTTTTATTTTTTTTCTTTTAACATATGTATATTGACTTAAATAATTGCACCAAAGCTGATTGAAGCACTTTCCCAAAATTAATATTTGTAAGGTATGGGGTGAAGAATGGTCTACAGTGGTATAGCTGTGTGGTTTGCAAGTCGCTTGTTTGTTTATCGGTCTAATTTTCAGTTACTGAGCAATGCTATTTAGAATGCAGGAAAAACCTTTTAATCCCAAACGAGCATGTCCAAAAAAAGAAACAGAGATTTTACTTTTAGCTCATCTTCAGATTCACAAGGGACAATAAGGGAGATTCATTAGGCCATTTGTTACTGTCATCTGCCATGATTCAAAATGAAATACTAAAAGTTTCATGGAAGCAGAAAAAGAGCAGTATTTGTCTTTGTGTTGGCTATGCAAAGACTGTATGGCTTTCAGCCTCCATACAAGAGGCCTGATGGATGAAAGGGGGAAGGGTGGTGCCATCTGAATGATGATGGGCTAATATCATCATCCTCTTGTCAGCTGTAATAGGCTTTTCCTCACAGAAATAATTCATAAAACTGCTACATTATATTCTATCCCTGACAGGCCCTATCTATCGTGCAACCCAGCAGGCTCACAACTAATAAGAAAATATGTGGTTCAGGAGCCCTGAAAAATTAAACAGGTAGTTTATGAACAATTTGTTTCATGGGGATGTTTATTATGTTTATTAAATATTGAGCCTTTAATGTTTTCCCAGTACAGATGATATCATAAAAATGCTGACTTAAGCCTCAGTTGTATTCTTAGAAAGTGGCATTTTATAGCTCTTGTAGTACCCAGTAAATAACTAAATTACTCTGGTTTATATGTATACACAGAATAGAATTTATAGGGAGTGAGTTTATTTTTATTGTGCATATGCAGTGTATTTAATATATTAATAATAGACACGTGTAAAAGACCAAATTATTGATCACATTCTTTGGTTTAAATGCAGTTTTGATAAGATGAGTATTTTAGAACCTTGAGTAGGGAAGGGCAGGCATTTGTTTTATTGATTGTTCTAAAGAAGAATCACCAAGTTCAGTTGCTGTTTGAAGTGTCAAGTTAAAAACTGTGTAGGCTCAAAAATGTAGCCAGGAAAACTGATTTGTAAGTATAATTTTTTTATAGAAATTCTTTAGAAGTATACTTGTTAAAGGAAAACCAGGATAAAATGGCTAAAATTATTAACTAACATCAATATGCTCCTATGCCTTTCTGTGAAACAACAGGGAGGTGCCAGAGTTTGTTATCCTCATACAGGCCAGATTTCCAGTTGCCAGACAGAGTGAAGGACTGTGTTCTGGAACAGACCTGGAGTGCATAGATAACGCAGAACCAAACTCTTTCCATGTCCATACCTTTTTATTCCAACTCCTTCCTAAGAGTTTATTGAATAATTGATGATTCTGCAGCAGGATATGAAAACTGGCAAGTGGAAAACTTCCATTCTTAATGAATTTGTAATAATAAATAATGCTTACAATATTAAAAAGCTGCATTCCACAGACATATTATGAAGAGCACGTGCATGACATGATTTACATAAAAAAATGTACAGATCTTTCGTTAAGCCTTTCAGGCATCATGAGCTGTTCTCATATCCTTCTATTCCTTGTAAGAGGACAGACTGTAATTTGCTCAGATTCCTGAGCACATGGATAGAAACTGTGTAGTAGCAACATGACTTCTATAACAGGAAATACTGCCTCTCTAACCTGCTGGAGTCCTGTCAGTAAGGACATGGATTAAGAGGATACAGGAGCTGTAATATATTTGGATTTTCCAAAAGCCTTTGACAGGGTTAGTAAAAAAACCCAATTACCACAGGTGTTGAAAAAGTCTTTTATGGATTGTAAAGTCGTTAAAGAACAGAAAGCAAAGGGTAGAGGTCTTTGGTTGTTTTACAGAATGGATAGTTCATTTTCAGCAGTAAGATCCCTGAGGGATAGACGCTGGTTTTATTAAACATTTTCATCAATGGACTGGAGAAGAGTGTGCAGTGAAATCTCCAACTCTGAGGATAACATCAACCCAGTCTGAGTGTGCAAATGTCATTGCCAGCTGGCTGAAAGAACTTCAGAGCTGAGAAGAAAGGTGACAAAGCTGAGCAGAGAAGTAACATGTTGAATGAACTCTAGTGTAGATAAATCTAAGGCAATGCATCAGGGAAGAATAACTTGAGCGGTGCCTCATGATGTTGAACTCAGAATGAGCATTCAGCAGTCAGGAAAAGAATTTTGGAGTTATCCCTGGTAAATGTCTGAGGTCACAAGGTCAGGTAAAATCAACAAAATGCAGGACATCATCAGAAAAATGTTTCGAACAAGATAAAAGACATAATTTTGCTGCCGTATAAAAACAAATGCATGTCCACATTTTTTTGGTGCTGTGTGCTGTTTTGATCGCTGTGTCTCATGAGAGATGCTGTGAAATTGAAGGAGGAACAGAACAGGCAATTAAAATAATAGAGGATGGATCAACTGCATATAAGGAGACTAAGAAGTCTGTGATTGGAGAGATGTCTGAGGAGAATTGTGATTTATTACCAAGTGGATGATCTGGTTCTAGAACTGTTCAACAAGTTCTACAATATGAAAGCAAGGTCTGCTCACTGAACTCTGTAACGAGTCATCTGAAACACAAATAAAAGAAAGTACTTTGTGCAGAGAGTAGATCGCTTCAGAAACCTACTTCTACAGAAGGACAGATGGTATGAGCAGATTCAGAAAGGAATTCAGAAAGGAATTAGAAAAACAACAGGTCCATGAATGGCTTTTGCAATGACTAGGCAGGCATATCCTTAGTGCAGCAGTTCTGAATATTGGGGGACTATGAGGAGAATTGACTGTACAAAGTTGTGGGCTTGTGTGTTGCCCCTAATAGTGTCTTCTGCACTAGTGTTAGAGACAAAACCGTGAGGTATTTTGACCATGGGTCTGAACCAGTAGGGTGCTTCTGATATTCTTGGCATGTCTTAATTTGATTCCACATGTCTAATTTGCTTTGCATTTATTCAAATTTTACATTTTGTGTAGTTACAAAGACTTCAGTGTTTTCTCTTCTACTTCATATCAGTGTCCGTAAAACGTAGGTCAAGTCAGCTCTCCTCTCTTTCATACACAGTCTTAAAACTTGTACTCATACCCATACATAGAGAGCACAAAACTTGAAAATCCAAATAAAGGTAAACATGTCAGAATAAAGAGAGTAAAAGCTTTAACTTGATGGCTTAAGCCTGAAAAAGCAATGTAGCTTCTTAAAAATCTTTGCATTTTCTTTTATTTTTCTCTGAAAAATGCTTGTTTATTGTTTGCTTTTACAAAGGCTTGGCACACACACTATTTCTTTTGAACTTCAAATATAAACAATAGAAGCTGTTTCCATGTGCCACCCATTCCCTCCTCAAATATCTTTCATTTTTTTCCCTAATAGAGATGGAAAAGATCTCTTGTTACACAAAATCTTTATGATGAACTTTTCAAACTGAAAAAAAAAGAATAAAGATGTCATTTATTATTAACTGGCTACCTTGCTGTCTGTGGATCACATAAACTCATTTCTGTAACAATCCAGACCATACACAATTCAGTTATAGCTGTAAGTTCTTAGGCTATATGTCCTCTTCTGAAAGAAAATCATTTACCTTATCCATTGGGGAGGCAAGAGGTTAATAAGGCACATTTGGGACACTAACTCCAGTCTCCATTTTACAGTTCCCCCCATCTTTTTACAGAACTTCAGCTACTGTTAAAAGTTGGTAAAAACTCGTATTGATCCTTCTCCAGTGGCAAGCCACTTTTCCAAAACAGTAGCTCCCTGCTGATTGAAGGAGGCTGTGTTTGGCAGCAGGGAAGGGCACTGTACATTTTACCTTGGGTGTACAAGCCACAACACCTTCTGTCCAGCCCTGTAGAATGACCTATGGGCAGTTTGTGTGCCAAGCCCCCAAAGTGTCAGCGGTCATTCTCCAGCAGAGACTGTGCCTCCAGGGCACCGACTACAGCAGCATGTGCAGCTCGTCATCTGTATGTGCAGAAACATATGCCTTATTATATGTCACACATGTTGCATGATCTGATGTGCTCTGATGTGAAGCTAGTGTTGTGCTGTGCCGCTGATTTAAGGAAATACCACTTTCATTGGCAGGCACTTGGAAGCAATTAATTACCAATGGATGGCATGTACAGCTGTTGCTCATGTATGGAAATAGAAGAGAAATTAGATTTAATTGGTTTAGCATAATGAAGAAAGTGGCATTTATTTTATTATAGCTTTTATAAACTGAGATACTTGAATTTCATTTTCTGGAAATAGTTGGGCAAAATACTCTTGGCAGATGAAAAAAATCCCAGAGGAACAAAAATTGAGCGTGTTCAATTGCCTCATTAGAAATTTGCAGGATCAGAGGAGGAATATACATATTAGGCTAATGAATGATTAAACTAAATATTTTGCTACGTATGTATATTGCTGCAATTTAGGCTAACTTTCAAATATACATGAGACAGTAGCTGTAATCTTTTCTTTGAAGAAATTTAAAGTCGAGATTTCAGCAGGAAGAGGTGGTGTGATTTGCTAAATCACTGTGAGTAGATATTTTTTTGTTGATTATATTAGACTTACTGACACAAAGTGATAGTGAAGAGAAAAACAATTATATCTGTGTGTGAAATGTAAATATATTTTATAAGTACAAATCAAATTCTATTGCAATATATCTACAAAACATTGTTATTAAGCAGCTCATGTTTGACTGGATTGTGCTCCCACTGTTCGTGAAGTAACTATGAGGTTAAATGCATCTGTTTTCTTAGCACAGACCAGCATAATAAACAGAAAAATTTAGTTCCGTCTGTCCCTAACATTTAGCTCATTAATGTTTTTGAAAACACTCCTTGTTAAGAGGTGCTGTCCATGTACAGAGTAGTGATATGGTATTGCACCTATTAAGCCTTGTAAATAAACACCTTCCTACATTACTGCCAATTTAATACTAACTTTCTAATTACTTAATATAAATAAATGCAATACAATCTGAATTCATGGAATGCTCTTTTTGAAAACGTTTGTAGGCCTGTAAAAATTACTGCAAACTAAGGTTGGTGATGTAACATTAAGTTTATTTTTCACATTTACAATTAACACTAAGTTTATTTCTCACATCTACAATTAAAGAAAAAAATCTAGGTGTATGCTGTGTAGCTGCATGCTGTGCTGCATGCAGGGAGACTGATGTTGAAATGCTGGGGGAAAAATAATTTAAAATTATTCTGAATACAAATATTTCCCAGTTGATTAAAGAGACCAGTTGTATTTTGCCTTCGTGTTGCATCACATTTCATAGACTCAAATATTTAGATGGTTTTGGGTTTGGGATTTTTGGTGTTTTTGGTTTTGTTTTGTTGGGGTTTTGTTTTTGCTTTTGTTTGTTTGTTTGTTTGTTTTGTTTTTTTCTAAGTAGCATCTTATGTCCCTTCCCTGCCGGTCTGGTGTCCTGTCTATGGCAGGGCAATTGAAACTAGTTGGTCTTTAAGGCCATTCAAACCAAAATCAGTCTTTAAGGCCATTCAAACCAAAAGCATTCTATAATTCTATCATCCTGTAATTATTACAATGAGGCCTCATGGAACTCTCAGGGTAAATGTAACCTGTCTAAAAATGTTTAAAAGACATTTTAAAAATCTAGAATGCCAGTGTGGATTTCAAAATCAGGCAGCGCAGCTGAGACTACCTTCCAATTTAGTCTTCTACAAAAGACAATGGAGTATTTTGCTAAATAACTGCCATAAGCCTTTCGAGGGAGGGAGGGAGAGAGAAAGGAAGGGAGAAAGGGAGGGAGTAAGCGAGGGAGGGAAAGAAGGAAGGGAGAAAGTGAGGGAGGGATGGAGGGAGGAAGGAAGGAAGGAAGGAAGGAAGGAAGGAAAGAAGGAAAGAAGG